>JASTWR010000290.1:0-228931 GCA_030770355.1 Harpagoxenus sublaevis
GGGATAAAGACCTTGATTGGGGGAGATTTTAACGCAAGAACAGGGGAAGAAAGAGGATGGAAAGATGAGGAAAGGGAAGAGGACGAAGGAGGAGGAAGGAGATCGAAGGACAAGAAAATAAACAGAGACGGGAGGAAGCTGCTAGAGTTGATAGAAGATAGGGGGTGGTCGATACTAAATGGAAACACAAGAGGTGATGAAGAAGGGGAATTTACGTTCACAGGAGGGAAAAGTGAGACGGTAATTGATTACGTAATAAGTGAGGAGAACGTCAGGGAGAGGGTGAAGAGGCTGGAGGTAGGAGAAAGAATCGATTCAGATCATCACCCGATAATCATATGGATAGGAGGCAGGCTTAAAAGAGAAGAAAAGAGACAGGGAGGGGGTGGAGTAAGGAGAAGGGGAGTTTGGAATGAGGGAGGAAGAAAAGAATTTATGGAGAGATTAGGACAGTTAGAAAACGGAAAAACGGAAGTTCAAGAAGAGCTAGAACAGGGAATAGCTAAGGTAAAGAAGACAATAGAATATAACGAGACTGAGAGAGGAGAGGAAAGAAAGATTAGAAGAGGGTGGTGGGATAAGGAATGTAGGGAGAAAAAAAGGGAGGTAAGGAAAGAGCTAAGAAAATGGAGGAGAGGAACTGAAGATGGCGTAAGCTACAGAAGAGGAAGGAGGAAATATAGAATGATGTGTGAGGCAAAGAGAAAAGAAGAGAGGGATAAGATAATAAGAGAGGTAGGAGAAGCGAGAACAGAAGCGAAAGTATGGGAGCTAATAGGCAGAGTAAGGAGGAGAAGAAATAGGATAAATGAGGAGATAAAGATGGAAGAATGGAAAGAGTATTTCATGGAATTGATGGGAGGGGCGGATAATAGGGTGACAATGGGAAATGGAGGACACGTGAGACAAGGAGAGGACGAGATCGAATTAGCGGAGGTGAGGAATGTGATAAGAAAATTAAAAAATGGGAAAGCGATAGGCACTGACGAGATACCGAATGAAGCATGGAGATACGGAGGAGAAAAAATGGAGAAATAAATCTGGGAAATATGTAAGAGAGTATGGAGAGGTGAAAGATGGCCGAAGCAATGGAAAGAAGGAAAAATAATTCCGATAATAAAAAAAGGGGAGGGTCGTGAGGTGAAAGACTATAAAGGGATAACGGTCATGCCATCGGCATATAAGATATATACGGCGATTCTGGCAGAGAGGCTAAGGGAGGAGGTGGAAACAAAGAATATGATCCCAGGCAATCAGGCAGGATTTAGAAAAGGGATGGGGACAATGAATCATATATATGCGCTAAATTACCTGATAAACAGACAGCTTGGAAAGGACAAGGGGAAGATGACAATGTTATTTATAGATCTGAAAGCGGCCTTCGACTCAGTGGACAGAGAGGTGTTGATCAAGGCCATGAGAGGAAGAGGAGTGAGGGAGGGACTAGTAAACAGGGTGGAGGAAGTGCTGAGAGAGACGAGGAGCAAGGTGAGAGTGGGGAGGCAGAGTGGAGGAGTATTTTGGATGGCGAGGAGTAAGGCAGGGCTGTCCAATGAGTCCACTACTATTCAACCTGTTAATAGCAGACATGGAGGATTACATGAGGAAAGGAGGTTGGGGAGGAATAAGATTGAGGGGGGAGAAGATCTACACTCTGATGTATGCGGATGACGTGGCGCTAATAGCCGAGGAAAAACAAGATATGAGATCAATGATTAATAGGCTGGAAGGATACTTGGATGGGAAAGGATTAGTGCTGAGTATGGAGAAAACAAAGTTAATGAGGTTTAGGAAGGGTGAAGGTAGGAAGAAGAAAATTGATTGGAGATGGAAGAATAAGAAGATAGAGGAGGTAAAAGAATTCAAGTATCTCGAATACACAATGAGAGAGAATGGAAAACAGGAAGCTCACGTAAGAGAGAGAAGAAGAAAAGCAGCAATTGTGATGAGAGAAGTATGGGGGATAGGGAAAAGGATGTGGGGTAATGATTGGAAGAGAAGAATCTGGCTGTACGATACACTGATATAGACAGTGATGGAATATGGAACGGAGGTGTGGGGGTGGAGGGAGTGGGGGGAGATAGAAGGCATTCACGAAAGATATTTAAGATGGATATTTGGATTGAATTGGAGGACTCCAGGATACATGGTAAGGGATGAATTGGAGAGAGAGAAAATGAGAGGTAGAGCAAACAAGAGAGCATGGAATTTCGAAAAGAAACTGGAAGAAGGCAAGGGGGGAGGAGAAATTGCAAGAAAATGTTATGAGGAGATGAAAAAAAGGTGGAAGAAGGGAAAAATAATAGGAAGGTGGGAACAAGAAAGAAAGGAATACATGGAGAGAGTGGGAGTGAGAATGGGAGAGGAGGAAGGACTAGGTTATGAAAATTTGATGGAGAGAGAGAGGCAGATACAAAAACAAGAAAGATTAGAAAAAATCAGGGGATCAAAGTACAACAGATGGTATAGGGAGATAAGGGTAGAGGGGATCCCGAGATACTTGGAAAAGGGTTGGGTAGAAAGGAAATGGAGTAGGGTAATAAGGTTCAGACTAGGCAATGAAGTGAGGGAGGGGCAGTACTGGGAAGAGGAAGAAAGCAGAAGATGTAGGATATGTGGGAGGGAAGAGGAATCATGGGAACACGTATGGGAAAGATGTTCGAGAGGGAGAAATTGGGAGAATGAGGGATGGCAGGGGGTGGTGGGAAGGATGCTGAGAGAGGAGGGGGAGGGGGAGGATTGGATGAAGGAAATAGAGAGGATAAGAGGGGGGCGGGAGAATGATGGGGATATGAACGAGAGGATGAATGAGAAATATTGGAAGAAAACGGAAGTCCCGATAGATTAAGATAAATTTAAGTTAGAAAATAAGTTAGTATTAAGAGCGGATTTAAGAAAAGATCAAGGCGAACGTTGCGTACGTGTGTGTGTGTATAGGCAGGAATAGGTTAAGGATTACTTGTACATTGTTGTGAAGGGTTGGGAACGTCCCTCCAAAACGCCCTTTTAACCCCACAGGGGAATAAAGTATTTTTAAACCAAACCAACCAACTCGCGAAGTCACGCGCCGGCCGCGTAATGGCGGAACTTGCGACACGTGCACTTCGCTAACAAACGGAGTTTCGCTGAGCGGGGCGGCGGCGCCGCGCTAATTCGCGCTCAAGCTGTCCTCGCGGAATCTGAATCTCGCGGAATCTGAATGGCACGACAGACTCGTTGCTCCGAACTATTGGCGGCGATACCGCGCTCTTGGGTGGGATTCCACGCACTTTGGAACAACACGTCTGCTCGAGGATGATTCCGGAAACGAACTCTCTCGATACGGCTCGCAGGCCGCTTACTTCCGCGAGGATCGCCTGCGCGTGAAGGATATCCGACACGGGGCGTGCTCCGATTTGCTCCGATACGTGATGGCGCTGCGCAGCTGACCGAATTGTCGGACGCGACGATAACGCGCGTGCTCGGAGTTGCGCAAAGCTCCGATTTCGCGTACAGGAATTGACGCACCGCGCTACTCGTGATGTCGACCGGATGATCGACAGAGAGGGGGGAAGATATCGCTCAATGCTCGCGTGCCGATCGATAAAGGGCCACGAGGCTGAAGGCAAGAGTGTGTCAGTCAGCCTCGTCGCCCGAGTTACCTTAAATTCTAGACGCGATCCTTAACGTACCGCCCGCCTCGAAACATAGTTTCGACAAATCCGAAAGACCGACTGGCGAGGCGAGTGATAGGTGAAGGGATTTGAATGAACGGAACTTAACTTTACGCACTTAGAATTTACGCTAGATCATGAATTATGTACACTATTTTACAATGCAGCTGAGTTAGTTAATAAGTCCATGCCGCCCGCCATGCGGTACGAGGGTACCACAGAGGTGGAGTCGAAATTGGGCTCGATTTACAATTGCTGCGAAGAGGCCTCCGCCGCGACAGGGAGGACGCAGTTTCACAATCGGACGTTTATACTCCGATGTCGCGGTTTTGACCGTTACGACGCGGGTCAATTCGTCCGCGCCGGGATGACACTGCGTGACTCGACCGAGCTCCCATTTGCACGTTGGCAAAGTATTATTGCGGAATAAGACAAGCTGCCCGACTTGAGTCGAGGGTTGAATCTTGCGCCACTTCACGCGTTGCCGGAGTGTGTTTACATAATCACTCTGCCACAACTTCCAGAAACGCTCGGCAATCTGACGCACGAGTTGCCATCGCGATAACCGATTTTCATTTAAATTTAAGAGTGACGGCCCGGGAGCGTCGCACAGTGGTCCCAAATGCCAAAAACGTGGCCAAAACCCCCTAAATCAAAGTTTCAATTTGGGGACTTTTAAGTCCCTAAATAGTTAGGTTGATATCTTTATCGTTAGAAGCGACCGTTTTTGAGGGTCATATGGACATACCTGGCTCTCGAAATCTATTTTAATCTGAGCGTCGAGCGCGTCACAACGGGAGCTCGCTCCGAACGCAAGTAAACGTAATTTTCAATCGCGCTCCATTTCTTTGTGTTTTTAGTTATTTTAATTTCGTCAAATGGAATCAACAACTGAAAGTAAGTAAATATCAACTATGTAAATAAAATGCAATGAAATTTGATTGTTATTAAATTATAGGAGCATTTAAAATATCGTTTTATTATCGTTTCCAGTTTAAATCACAAACAATAAAATATACAGAAGTCAAAAGTCCCACGAGATCCCACTCTCAAACAAATTATCCCGTCTTTTTTAATCGTTCTTCATTAATAATTAAAAAAAAATAGCTGCCCCCACTTGCCCCATTTTATTTTATCTAACTTTTTCTGCGGCGATGCATAAATTCGCTTTCAGGCGCGCATTGCACGCTTTTTTTTGGTTGATTCAAAATGAATAAAATCATTAAATTGTTTACCGCGGGTTTATAAGTATGTTTCAATAATGTAATAACAATCAATATATGTATTACTTGTTGTTCAAACATTTTTTAATTTAATCAATTTTAAGGCTGTCAATATTCAAAACAAAAGAAAGTCAGGAGCATATAAGCCTACGCCGGATCTTTGTGCAAAAATTAGTTTACAAACATTTGATGTAAACATAGGGTCGAAACGTTTGTATTAACTTTCCACATCAAATCTTTATAAACTAATTTTCGCACAAAGATCCGGCGTAGGCTTACATGCTCCTGATTTTCCTTCATTTTTTAATTTGTTAAATCAGATTTGTTAATTATGCAGCTGCTAATATTTGTTACTTGTAATCAAAATAGTTAATTAATTAATTTTTATGTTTTTTATACAGAGTATTCCAGGCAAGGGGAACAAATGTTCTTGAAAAAAAAAGAAAATTTTTGATATCATCAAGAATAATATTACCGAAGACAATAATATTCTTCTCAAATTAATTGAAGAACATTTGTCACAAATAAACAAACAATAATATCAAGCTAATATCAAGCCTACGGACATTGCCGGCGAAACGAATAAAATCATTAGAATCCAAGGCAATTAAATTGCTAAAAGCGCCCACTTGTAAAGGTTCAAATTTGTACATTTCACCACTGCAAAGTAGTGAAGACGAATCTGAACATTCTTCTGACGAAGAATATTAATGTTATTTATAATCTATTTATATTAATGTAATTTTTGTAATCCGTATTTATATTAATGTAATTTGTAATCCGTATTTATACTAATGTTATATGTAAGCCGTATTTACATTAATGTTCATTTATTGTCACTAAAAATATTTAATAAAAAATAGTAATAAAATTATTTTGTCATTAATTTATTTAAAATTCGAAATCAGCGACCTCGGAAACCCCCCAATAAAAATTTTTATTGAAATTAAATTATTTTTTTTTTCAAGTACGCCATATTGGATCCGCCATTTTATTTTTGAAAAAAATAATATCAAATTCGTAATCAGCGACCTCAAAAACCCCTATGTACTGATTTTTAGAAAGATTAAATTACGTTTTCGACTTTTGGCCACGTTTTTGGCATTTGGGACCACTGTGCGTCGGTCAAGGCGGATCCAATCAAAAAATGACCGGGGGTGAGTGGTTCGTAATCGTCGGGAGTATCTCGCAGCGGAGCGAGCGGGCGCAAATTTAGACACGCTTCAATTTTGCAAAGAAGTGTGGAGAACTCATCGAAAGTTAATTTATGGTCTTTAAAGACGCGACGCAGGTGATGTTTAACGCTACGCACTCCGCCTCCCATAAGCCTCCGAAGTGAGGCGCTGAGGGCGGGAGGAAGTGCCAAGTCGTATTGTCCGTCGCCGTGGAATTGAGAAAATTCGGATCTGTAAGCGCAGACTGATAGGCGACGGCCAATTCGCGATCCGCCCCGACAAAGGTGGTACCGTTGTCGGAGTACATCGACTCCGGCAATCCTCGACGAGCGCAGAAACGAATATACACGTCCAAGAATGATGCTGTCGAATAATCACCTACTAACTCCAGGTGAATTGCCCTGGTCGCTAAGCAAATAAATAGAGCTATGTAAGCCTTTTTTGAGGTTAGTCCGCGGCCTCCGGAGGCGCGGATGTACACTGGCCCTGCGTAATCAAGGCCACAATGAAGGAAGCTACGAGCCGGTGGCGATACTCTTAGCGTGGGGAGGTCTCCCATGAGCTGCTGAGGAACCGCTGCCTTCTCCCGCGCACACGTGACACATTGTCTAATAATCGAGCGCACTACACCTCGAGCCCGCAATATCCAATACTCTTTTCTCAATGTGAGAACCGTCAATTAGAGACCCGCGTGGAGTACTCGTAAGTGAGCCTGTCGGATGATGAGGAACACGAGTGGGTGGGAGGAGAGAACAATGGGATGCTTTGTACGACCCGGAATCGGAGCATTTTCTAAACGGCCACCAACTCTAACGAGACCATCGTGATCTATGAAGGGATTCAGAGAGAGTAAGGGGCTCTTCCTCGCAATTGATTGATGATTCGAAAGCGCCTTTATCTCTTCGGAAAACATTGTCGCTTGAATCGATTTAAGCCAGAAAACTTTCGCTGCTTGATACTCCGCGGCGGAAAGTGCAAATCCGGGAAGCGCGTTTGAGGGGCATTCGCGCGAGCATCGACGACATCGATTTGCAAATCGAAGGATAAATGCCGTGACGCAAATCAGTTTCGGCCAGGACGAGAACCGCTGCTCGAGATCCCACTTAGACTGCGAAAGCGCGACGTGGCTTATTGCGGTCTTTTGTTCGAGTTGAGTTTCAGGGGGGCGACTGGGATTGTCCTGCGGCCAATAATCACTTGAGCGATTGAGCCAGGAAGGCCCTTTCCACCATAGAGCATGCTCCGGTAACTCATTTCCGAGTAGGCCTCGAGAGGCGCAGTCGGCTAGGTTATCGACTGTGGGAACATGCCGCCATGTTGCATTTGGAAGGAGCACCTGAATTTTGGAAACTTTGTTAGCGATAAACATTTTCCATTTTGATGGATGCTTGTTGAGCCAGGCTTGGACGACCTTGGAGTCAGTCCAGCAATAATAGGTTAAATTTTCAAGGGCGAGAGATTGCATAAGAAATTGAATCAGCCGGGCTAGCAAGACCGCGGCGGACAATTCCAAGCAAGGCACGCTCATCGGTTTAACCGGAGCCACCTTTGATTTTCCGGCTAATAATGAAATGATGACGCGGCCCGAGTTATCTTCTATCCTTAAATATACGACCGCAGCATAGGCACTAGTAGACGCGTCAGCAAATCCATGGGGCTCACAGTGTATTGTGTCAGCTCCACAGCTGGTCCACCGAGGAATCCGCAGACGGTTGAGGGCGGACAAATTTGTATAGATGGACTTCCATCGAGCGAGGTGGTCACCTAGAAGTTCATCATCCCAGGAGAGTGTTTTGAGACGCCACAACTGCATAAAAATTTTAGCGGATACGGTAGCGAGAGTGACCCACCCGAGTGGGTCGAATAATTTTGCTATGGTCGACAAAATCGTTCGCTTCGAGCGCGGAACTTGTGAATCCAGAGTTATTTGAAATTAAAAACAATCGGATGACGGAGTCCAGCTGACTCCCAAGACTTTAACCCTTCCGTCCGTTTGAAGAGATTTTGTGCATGCGAGGCCGTGATTAGATCGGATCAATATCTGAGAGCAAATCGCGCGAATTGCTAGCCCATTTTCTCAACTCAAACCCGCCCAATCTTAGGAGGGACATGAGTTCGTCTCGAGCTTGGCGCAGACGGGTCGGGCTATCTGCACCGAAGAGAACATCGTCGATATATTTTCCTTTTAACAGAATCGGAACAGCTAAAGGAAACTTGTGACCTTCATCCTCCACAAGTTGATCGAGGACGCAAAGCGCTTGATACGGAGCGGAAGCCGTTCCATAAGTCACCGTCAATAACTGAAATTCGCGAGGCCTTTCGGCGGGTCCATTCACCCACAATATTCTCTGATAACTTACATCACGCAGGTCGACGCAAATCTGTCGATACATCTTAGGGACGTCGGCAGTATACACATACGGATATTGTCGCCACTGTTGAATAACTGTGGGCAATTCCGGTTGCAATTTGCGGCCAGTGTGCAGGTGATGATTTAAGGAAGTTCCATTAGTCGTCTCGCTAGACGCATCGAAGACCACTCTCAGATGAGTGGTAGAACTATCTTCTCGAATGACTGGGTGATGGGGAATGTATACGATTTGCTCGTCATTGGAGTGGGAAGGCGGCACTTCTCTCATGTGCCCGAGTGCTTCATATTCTTCAAGAAATTCGAAATACTCTTTTTTGAACTCGGGTTGACTTTGAAGACGCCTCATGAGGCTTTGAAGACGTTTCTCGGCAATGGCCCGCGAATGGCCAATGTCGATTGGGGGACCTTCCTTGAATGGAAGGCGCACTATATAGCGTCCTTCTGGATTGCGTGAGTGAGTACGACGGAAATGCTTTTTGCATTGTTCGTCATCAGGACTGAGAATGGAGAATCGAGAAATTTCCTCGACCTCCCAAAATCTTCGAAGCTCCGTGTCGAGTGAGACGGAGTTGAGACAATGATGCACATGAATTGCGCGCGGAGAAATCTCAGGGAACGATGCTCCCGAGGAAGTGTGCGACGAGGCGCGGGAAGAGGCAGCGGGTCCTGATATGACCCAGCCTAAAACCGAATTCTGAGCGATCGGCCGCCCGACCGGTCCTTTACGAAGGCCATCAAGCATTAACTCGCTGTAGATATAAGCGCCGATAATAATATCGATAGGATCTGCGCTCATGGAATCGGGGTCCGTCCAGAGGAGATCCGTGAGATGGCCGAGAGCAAGATTAGTTTCCACGCGGGGTGGGATATATGACGTTAGCGATTTGAGAATGAGCGCGTTCGTCGAGAATGCCGGAGTCATTTTGTCACGCGGGGAAATCACGATCGGAGCCGCGTGTCGGTAGGTGCCTGCGTTTACGCACCCAACAGCCGAAATAGATATCGGCATTTGAATTTGCTTCAATCGTAAGCATTGAGCGAGACTTCCGGTTATGAAGGTCATTTCCGACTCTTGATCCAACAGCGCTCGTACTGTTGCTGAGCGGCCTGACGACGAGCCAACGGTAACCCAAGCAGTTGCTGACAGAACAGGTGATCGAGTCGTGACAGTTGACGACACGAACAATGAACTTACTTCATCTGGCTTTGTTTGATCCTTGTCGGAAGGGGGGGGGGGGTTGGCTCGTTGTCTTGACCTCTTCAGTTTTAGCGGAAGAGTCCGAGTCAAGATGGAGCATCGTGTGATGCTTGCGCTGACAAAGGCGACAGGAGAATTTGCTGGAGCACGCTTGTACCGCGTGGACTTTGATCAAACAATTAAAGCAACGTCTTTCTTGCTAAACTACTTCGCGCCTTTGACTCGGGCTCTTGCTCACAAATTGCGGACATACAAGAAAGTTATGTTTCGCTTTACACAACGAACACTGTAGTGACGACTGCGCGGATGCAGTCGCACTGCTGATTTTCTGCGCGGTCGCAGATTTCGATTTTTCGGATGAAAAAAGGGAGGGCTTCCAATTTTCTAACGCGCGAATGCGATTATCAAGAAACTTACTAAATTTTTCGAACGAAGGAGGAGTTCGCTCCTCACTAAATTTCAAATTCCATGCTTTTCGTGTCGCGGAATTAAACTTTTGTGAGCCTAAGCTGACTAAAATGTCGCTCCACAGCTGCTCCGGCGTGCGATTTAATTTCGTTAAAGCCGCGACAGCGTTACCGATCCTATCAAGGACGGTTTGGAGCTCTGAAGCAGTTTCTCTTGTGAAACCGCCGGTAAACTAAGCAACGTTGACATATGAACGTTAATGAGGCGGCGTTTATTTTCAAACCGCGTGTTCAACGTTTCCCACGCGATCTCGAAATTATCTGCTGTGACTCGTATATCATTTACACAATCAAGGGCACGATCTTTAAGGCATGAAATTAAGAAATGCATTCGCGAAAAATAAGACAAATCTTTAATGTTAATAATGAGCGAAGTAAAGCGATCCCGAAACCTCTCCCATTCTTCATATTTACCATCGAAAGGCGGTAATTTAATCGGCGGTAGATGCGATAATGCAAACGCGGACGGTGAGGCTGGCGGCTGATGTCCGGCTCCCGATGATTCGAAAGATTGGTTCGGACTTACGTAAGGATCCAATTCATAGAGACACTCGGCCATGTAGTCGGATGTGTTCTGGTAGATCTCCTCGCACACCTCGTATTGCCGGTCTCGAAAGTACTCCGTCGTCCTCTCAGCTGTCGGAACGATGGCCAGAAGAGCAAAATGCCCGGTTTGAACCTGCGCCCACGTTTCCTTCAGAACGCTGATGCAATTTCTCACTTTCGCTGAAGTGAGATTCTTTTTTCCGATTTTTTTAAAATTGTCTAACGCGCGATCGACGGCACAAATTAACGACGTTTGCTTCTCTAAAGGCTCTGTCATTCTCACGTCACTTCTCTCGGTCATCGTGGAAGCGCGAGCGAACGTTTAACTCGTTTCGATCCGGTTCGAAGGACCAGATGTTTCGTATTCACTTTATTCAATTTGCTGAATACAATTGTTTGCCGGCACCACCCCGACGGGGGTGCGAAACGAGAAGATGAATGTCGCGCTCCACTGGTTGACCAAAAGACTCAATCTCGCGACGTGAACACGCGCGCACGGCACCACGGCTCACTTCCGGCTCCGAATAGAACTGTCCGATCGAAAATCTTGACTCGCCAAATCGCTCTGCCTACTACCGGCACGGAAATCTTGACGAGTGACAGATTGGTCGCCCTTACGAACGGAAATCTTGTCCGCGATCGATGGAAATCTTGAGCGCGAGACAGATTGGCGAGCGCGAACACGTCGGATGCCTGAGGTTGAGCCTTCGGGTAAACTCAGTACCGTTGGTGAGGGCGAAAGAATCGCCACACTCCTTTAAATCGGTGATAAACTCGCGAAGTCACGCGCCGGCCGCGTAATGGCGGAATTTGCGACACGTGCACTTCGCTAACAAACGGAGTTTCGCTGAACGGGGCTGCGGCGCCGCGCTAATTCGCGCTCAAGCGGTCCTCGCGGAATCTGAATCGCACGACAGACTCGTTGCTCCGAACTATTGGCGGCGATACCGCGCACTTGGGTGGGATTCCACGCACTTTGGAACAACACGTCTGCTCGAGGATGATTCCGGAAACGAACTCTCTCGATACGGCTCGCAGGCCGCTCACTTCCGCGAGGATCGCCTGCGCGTCGAGGATATCCGACACGCGGCGTGCTCCGATTTGCTCCGATACGTGACGGCGCTGCGCAGCTGACCGAATTGTCGGACGCGACGATAACGCGCGTGCTCGGAGTTGCGCAAAGCTCCGATTTCGCGTACCGGATTTGACGCACCGCGCTACTCGTGATGTCGACCGGATGATGGACAGAGAGGGGGGAAGATATCGCTCAATGCTCGCGTGCCGATCGATAAAGGGCCACGAGGCTGAAGGCAGGGGTGTGGCAGTCAGCCTCGTCGCCCGAGTTACCTTAAATTCTAGACGCGATCCTTAACATTGAATGTGAAATAAATGTGTGAAAGTAGCATTCTTTTACCAATTTGTTGAATGGTGTAATAAGTTTTTCAATATTATTAAAAAAATAAGCCACATAATTTTTTCACGTTTACAGGTATTTCAGAAAATAAATGACTTATGCATTTGACATACAATTTCTTCATGTAACGTTACAAAAATTATAAAAGTAATGCCTTCGCGTTTAGTCATTTTCGATGATTAAAATAATTGTATATGTTTACATTATATTTTGATGTATTTTGTACACATTAATATTATAAGAAAAACAAAATCCCACTGTAATAATCAAATTTCATATCTCGCATTACTGTCATTATTTTATGTGTTTGATTGTGACGTTTTTCGTGGCAATAAAATGCATAACACCCGTCGCCTGGACGTTCGTGCACGGAGACCGGGCACGGGCCGAGAACCGCTGCGCGCTCGGCGATTGGACTCGATGGTAGAGCGAGTCTCGCGAGCCTCGCAGGATATGATCTGGTATCTGTGCTGAAATAAGCGAAGACCGGGGAGATAGATTTTCCTACGATTTGTGATCGCACGAGAAGGCTCTTTACTGTTTTATCGAATTGCAAAAATAATTTTTAAAAAAATGACTTTCTTGTCATACGAATGACATGTGTATGTATATATAATATATATACCTATGTATATACAGTGTGATCAGGTTACCCGGAGGAGCCGGCACATACTTGTTCCTCATGAAAAACTAAGTCGAAACCGTCAATAGTAAATTGTTGTGAGGTCAATAGTTTTTAAATGGTGAGCCTTTGAAACTGTCCAACCACAGGGCGTATTCGCGGTTTGCGCCATCAAGTGCGGCGCAACCAAGCGGCCGACCGGGCGCTTTGACGGGTACCGTCCCGTTGCGCTGCACTTGATGGTGCGAACTGAAAGCCCTGTGGTTGGACAGTTTCAAAGGCTCACCATTTAAAAACTATTGACCTCACAACAATTTGCTATTGACATTTTCGACTCAGTTTTTAATGAGAAACACGTATGTGCCGGCTCCTCCGGGTGACCTGGATCACACTAACAATCAGCACAACTCGTAGAATTCCATTCCCTGTCACGGTTCAAAAGATATAGCGCTCTGAAAATCGTAATTCCTAAAAACTCTTTCATTTAGATGGTTGTGCTGCGAAAACTAGCGATCGGAGGACATTTTGTCATTAAGAAATGTTAATGTACTCGCCTATCACAATCCGGCACAATTTTAAAAAATTTAGAAATGTAAAATTTTTCTCACCCCCACCCTTTTTGACTAACTTTTTCAACCCCTGCAACTTTGGGTACTTTTCTCGCCTTTTTCTTGTTGCCCTCCGTTAGCACAACTCAGCACTGCTTGTAGAAGTTCGATAAATGTGTTGTAGGAATAGTTATTTGTTATTATGTGTTTGAGATTCAACTTTTTTTTATCTTCTAAAGGAAAGGAGATATCGACTGTTTTTCAACGGCACAACGTAGCACAAATCATTACCTATTTATTTAAAAAAAAATGGCGTTTGTTTCGACAAAAGTGCGGGGCTAGTATAATTTTGTTTTTATTTCTTTTCTTAATTGTTATTAAAGTTATCGATCTTTCGTTTGCGGCACAAATCAGCACAAACATAGCACAATACGGCACAATAAAAAAACTCAAAATTTGAAAAGTGCGGGGCTATTAAAAAAATATTTTTTTTCTGGAATACGCTTTGAGTTACGGAGTTACGGTTTGCGGCACAAATCAGTACAAACGTAGCACAATGCAGCACAATTAAAAAAAATACAAAATTCGAAAAGTGCGGGGCCAACTTCACACACGTGAAATAGGAAGTAACATTAGACAAGAGAGTGATACATATTCTGCAATAAAGTCGATTCGGCTCTGTGAAGAAATCATGTATATTTCTGTCATATTCGTGTATATGATAAAAAAAGTCATTTTTTTCTTTTAATTATTTTTGCCAATTGATGAAATAGTTCAGAGCATTCTCGTGCGACCGCGAATCATAGACAAATGTGTCTCCGCGTTCTTCGCTTATTTCAGCAATACATCATATCTCGCGAGGATCGTAAGTCTCGCTGTACCATCGAGTCACGGCCGTCTTTATTTCCAGGCCGTCTTTATTTCCGGCGGGTGTTATGCATTTCATTGTTACGAAAAACATTACAATTAAATACATAAAATAATAATAGTAATGCGAGATATGAAATTTGATCTTTACAGTGGGATTTTGTTTTTTTTTATAATAGTTTACATAATACATCGTTAATTAATGTAAACAGATGCAATCTTTATAATCATCGAAAATGATTAAACGCGAAGACTTTCATAATTTTTGTAACGTTATTTAAAGAAATTGTATATGTCAAATGCATAAGTCATTTATTTTTGGAAATACCTGGAAATGTGAATAAATTGCATGGCTTATTTTTTTAATAATATTGAAATGCTTACTACATGTTACAACAAATTGATAAAAGAATGCTACTTTTACACATTTATTCCACATTCAATTTATTAAAATGGTGCTCATCTCGACATGTTTTGCATATGTTTATTGTACATTAGCAATTATGTATTTCAATATCACTTTGTAATGTGAACTGTCATTATTATTTAAAAGTTGACATTACAAAGTGATATTGAAATACATAATTGTGATGCACAATAGACATATGCAATACATGAGCACCATTTTAATTAATTTAATGTATAAATGCGTGAAAGTAGCATATTCTTTTACCAATTCGTTGTAACGTGTAGTATGTATTTCAACGTCACTAAAAAAATAAGCCATACAATTTATTCACATTTCCAGATTTTTCCGAAAATAAACGACTTATGCATTTGACATATACAATTTCTTTATATAACGTTACAAAAATTATAAAAGTAATGTCTTTCCGCGTTTAATCATTTTCAATGATTATAAAGATTTTATCTATTTACGTTAATTAACGACGCATTATGTAAACAGTAATACTATAAGATAAATATAATCTTATTTTTACCACTGCTCTGTCATTATAACAAAAAGAAAGTGTAAAATAATTCTGAATTAAACTAATTTTAATAGCATAATCAAAGCACCAAACTTAATTTAAGATATTCTAAAAATTTTACGTTATTATGACTATTCTTAGATTAGCTAGGATTTGAATGATCTGGTATACATATTTTCATTTAATACCAGGTTATAGGAGTCTGATAAAGTCTAAGAAAGGAAACAGGAAAAAGGAAGAGAGAGAGAGAGAGAGACAGAGAGAGAAAGAGAGAGAGAGAGAGAGAGAGAGAGAGAAGAGAGAGAAAGAGAGAGAGAGAGAGAGAGAGAGAGAGAGAGAGAGAGAGAGAGAGAGAGAGAGAGAGAGAGATTGATTGATTGATTGAGCCTTATTAGCCTTCTCGGCTATTATTTACATCAAATGTCTTTACAATTCTTCAACATGAGGTATAATATATTCTTTTAACATACGTTTAAATTGATCTAATTTTTCACATTGCCTTAATTCAGTCGGTAAGGCGTTGTACATATTCAAACCTTCATAAAACAAACTTTTTTGTCCGCTTTTCGTTCTACGAAATTGTATTGCAATACTCCCGGTCTGTCTCGTTTGCCTTCCACTCACATCTCCTACTATTTCTATCCTATTACCTAAGTGTTTTGGCAACATACCTTTTACTATCTTAAAAAAAAAAATGCACACATTGTATCTCAGCCTCTGTCTCACACTCATAAACCTAAGGGTTTGCAGCATTAATTCTACTTTAGTATATCGCAAACATTGTAAAATGACCCTCATGGCTCGGTTTTGAGCCACTTGCAGTCGATTCAGCTGCGTTTCACCCATGCCTACTAACAACGTTGCACAATACTCAAAATGAGGTACTATGATTGACTTATACACAGTATGTTTAGAGTTTAAGTATCGCGGTCGTGGCTGGCCGTCGCGATTCGATATTCGATCGCTCGACGCGAGGAGACACCGTGTATAGTCGAGCGCGATCAATTTATTGATTTTCCGAAAACGCACGAGGAGGACCGACTTTTGTTTACGTCGCGCCGTTCGGCTGCGTGCGCGATGCGGGCGATGCGGCGACGGCAGACTCACTTCTTGTCGCGAACTCGAGCCGAGCACACGTTCGAGCGTGAGCGGTCACGCTTCCTTACGATTGTTACCACGTAACACAGTTCCGCACAACTCGTGCTGAAATTGGGATTACATCGAGTTGTAGCTGCTCATATCACCTACTACTTTACGGCCATTAGTCTTTTCTTAAATTAATACGTACTTTTTGTTTATGTTGATATTCCTCAAAACCGCATTCGGATTCGTAGCTATTATTAAATATTTATAGCAATTCTCAGCGAGATAGATTATATTCTCTTTTGTTCATTTCATTCTTTGTATTATATTCTAGCTTTACCAGATTTACTTTCATTGTGCACATTTTACGTATTATTCTTACGAGATACATCTTTTATGATATTTGTGTGATACACTTTCATTTGAGTGAAGATTAGTTGTGTGATTAATTCACTGCGTTGCGGAAGACTTCATTCTATTATGTGAATTTCCTCATGTGTGATATTTGCCATAATTCTCTGGATACTCTCGAGTTATTATTACTATTGTGTGATTTATTCATTATTATTTCTGGCTGCTCAAACTGAGTGATGACAAGTGTAATTACTTTGCTTTATATCTTTATTTGCCAATGACCCTGAGATATTCTTAAGTCAACTTCACTATTATTTTCTTTGGTTTAAATATTACTGATTCAACTTTTACTTTACTTATTTACATCTATAACTTTATTTCGAGTGATATTAGTATTAAACAATGCCTATAAGATTGAAAAAGATTTATCTATTCTATTGTTTCTTGATCATATCGTGAGTATTCACCAATATTTACGTGTATTTTGCTTTTATACTTGGTATTATTGTATTCTTGCCTTTTCACCTGTAGTACCATAATTTCTGTATTATGTGTACTATTTGTATCGAATACTGACAAGGTTTTTCGGCAGTTTTCCCTTGTCCCAGCAGCGAATGCTGGTATTCCACCGAGTATTTCTGCCGAATAAATTGATTCAAACAAATTCTATTTCGTGTTCATTATTTGAGTATCGCCCCTCCTCTTCTCGCGAGATATCTACGAGGTCTCTACTTAACACAGTACATCTAGTGTACATCGAGATATCATTCCCTATTCTATTCAGAAAGCTTACTTCTTTTCCGATTTTCTTTAACATATAATCACAGTGATCCTCTCAACGGAGTCTACTATCAATCATAACACCCAAATGATTTGTTTTCTCCACACGTTCTATTACAGTTCCATCCAAGCTTTTCACTATTATGTCTGTTCTTAATTCTTTCCTTATACTTCTAACTATCATATATTTGGTCTTATCTGCATTCAATTTCAACATATTTACATTCATCCATTCTTCAACTATATCGAACAAATTTCTAGTGTTCCAACAATAGCTGTGTTTTAAGTCCGACAAATAATTGGCGCGCAGTTTAATATGTTGGAAAATACGCGTATTAATACATACAGGGTGTTTTAAAATTAAGTGCATTAAATTTGTGTAATGAAAAAAGGAATCAATACAAGCATTTTAAGTATAGGAACCATGGGTCGGCGACGCTTCGTTACGGCGTTATGGGCGTTTAAACTAAATCGTCATAGCGTCTGCGATGCAATTATTTTATTCTGTTAATTTGACATGTTTACAGTAAATGTTCAAAGTTACGACCGCCAACGTTACGGCAAAAGTCATAGCAACGGAGCAATGACTGCCGCATTCTTTGGAATATTTCAGGCATGTGTCTGATGGTTTCAGATGCCTCAACGATGCGAGCGACCAGATCCTCCTCAGATTCAACTTGTTCAGAATAAATCATACTTTTCATTGCACCCCAGAAGAAGAAATCGAGAGGCGTTAAATCTGGTGACCTTGCAGGCCACGTAACAGGTCCACCCCGCCCGATCCATCTGTCACCGAAAGTATCTGTCAGGTGATTGCGTACTTCAGCCGTAAAGTGCGGTGGAGCACCGTCGTGCTGAAACCACATGACCTTTCTAATTGCGAGCAGTACGTCTTCCATAAGTTCCGGCAGAACTTGCTGCAGGAATACCAAATAATTATGCCCATTAAGCCTGAAAGGCATAAGGTAGGGCCCGATTAAGAAATCATTAAGTATTCCCGCCCACACATTTACCGTAAAACGTTCTTGGTGACCACGAATGAAAGTGGCATGTGGATTATCTTCAACCCACACATGATTGTTGTGAGTGTTAACGATGGCTTCACGCGTGAAGCTTGCTTTGTCGGTAAACAAAACACGAGCTGGAAATTCAGGTTGGAGAGCTCTTTGTTGCAGAAACCAATTAACAGGCAACACGAGCCGGAAAATCATCGGGGCGAAGAGCTTGCACCTTTTCCCGATGAAACGGATGAAGCAAATTGTCATGGACAATATTCCAAACGAGACTGTTATTAACATTAACGATTTAGTTTATACGCTTATAACGCCGTAACGAAGCGTCGCCGACCCATGGTTCCTATACTTAAAATGCTTGTATTGATTCCTTCTTTCATTACACAAATTTAATGCACTTAATTTTAAAACACTTTGTATAGAGAATAATTATATTGAGCTGACTAAGATCCAAGCTTGGACCGTATGGCTATTTCCTTTGTATTGATTTATATCTTAACGGTCTTAACATATATTGTTTATTCACGTCGCCTGAGAAAGACGTTCAAATTATTGTTATCCGGTTATTGCGATAAATATTACCACATGCCCCGGTAGTCGAATTGGTTAAGACACCCGAACGGAATGCGGGAGATTCCAGGTTTGAACCCTGGCTGGGGTAATATTTTTCGCAATAAGTTTTTACAGTGATTTTAATATTAAATCGATATCGATTTAATTAGGGAAAGGAGAGGGAATTTCTAATGTTCCAACAATAGTTGTGTTTTAAGTCCGACAAATAATCGGCGCGCAGTTTAATATGTTGGAAAATACGCGTATTAATACATATAGAGAATAATTATATTGAGCTGCCTAAGATCCAAGCTTGGACCGTATGGCTATTTCCTTTGTATTGATTTAACTATATCGTTTATATACAGAATAAACAATAGAGGTCCTAGTACAGATCCCTGTGGCACGCCATATACAGTATCAATTATTTCAAAACATATATCATTGAATCTAACTTGCTGCTTTCTATTACTTAAGTACAATTTTATCCATTCCAGTACAACTCCTCTTATTCCATACTGATATAATTTTTCCAATAATCTTACTCTATCTACTGTTTCGAACGCTCTTTTAAGATCCAAGAATATTACTCCTACCATTTTTTTCTCCTCAACTAACCGTTTCCAGTCCTCGATAATACTTTGAATTGCTGTCTTACACGACTGTTGTTTCCTAAATCTTGATTGATGTTCGGTTATTATTTCATTATCTTCTATAAATTTTTTCAACTGTTTTTTAACAACTAATTCTAAAACTTTTTCATACATTGGTAACATATTAATTGGTCTATATTCGCTCGCTTTTTTTGGCTTATTTATCTTTGGTATCGGTATTATTGTTTGGCGTATCGCCCGATATGTATATATATGTAAAGATATTTTTTTTTGGTAGTTGTCAAAAATTAATTTACCTTTTTTTTGCCTTTGTTCAGTTCCTCTTGATTATTGCAACTGCTTGATTAAGCTCGCGTAGTATTAATTAGTTTTATTAGTTAAAATAGCCACATTTAGTTTATTGTTTATAAATTAACGCAAGACGTCGGTGGATCGCGATCGGTATAGTTTTGTGGATTTATGCGACTCATCAATTGGTGCTGCCATCGTTTATCCACCGACGGCAGCGATTACCCCCAAAAAGGGAGCAAATACTCGCTCGCGGCTTACGTTACAGAACCGCGAGCCGGCACTCATCGTTAAGAAGCTCTCGAACGCGCACGAAGTTTCGGGACGTCCGATCGCGATCTCCCCCTTCTCTTGGGAACCGATCTTTCGCCTGCCTCGCCTGCTTGCGGTTTTGCCTGCTTTGTGCCTGCCTTTGTGCCCGCTTGCCGTCCTGCGGATCCTGCTGCATTCGCCTGCTGCATTCGCCTGCACGACCGGCAGAATCTGACCACCAGGGGACGGAGCGGGGGACAGGACGAGAATTGGCGGAGCTTACCGGGAGACGACGGGCGCGCAAACGGTGAGTCGCTTAGTTTTTTGCATGCGCTTTTTGCTTTCTCGTATTTCTCGCTATCTTAGTCGTGAGGGGATTGTAATTGCCCCCCTCTGGTCCTTCGAGCAATCACTAGAAAATATCGCCTCCGGGGATAGTTGATACCCCCCCGCTCAATTATCGTGGATGTTTTCCACCCCTCTGGACATTTACCTGTACTAAGCGAATCATTTATCACCCCTACAAATTCGTCTTTTATCTCATGTATTACCATTTTTAGTATATTACTAGTTATCCCTTCCTTTGTTCCGCTCTTTTATGGTAGTTTCCTAACAATTTGTATCAAATCAGTTGCATCAATTGGCTCAAAATTTTCCATGATGTCTATTCTCAATTACATATATAGATCTCCTATCTGTTCTTTTCATCTTCTTATTGTCAATAGATTTCACAATATTACTAATACTTTTTACATAATATATATTAAATTTATTAGCTATATTACAATTTTCTATATCATCTAATATTTCAAAATCTACATTATCAATGTCCACTGAACCCCCTTGCTTACCCTTAATTAATTCTTTCAGAGTTTTTCACATTTTTGTAGGATCACCCTTATTATGATCTATCATATTCTTATAATATTCTTTCTTTTTTGTCTTGATAAGTTTTACTACTGCATTTCTTTCACTTTTGAAAAATTTCCAGTCCTGTTCAATACCTGTACTAACTGCCCTACTGTAGGCCTCATCCCTTCTTACTGCTGCCATTCTTATTTCATCTGAAAACCATTCTTTTCCCTCTCATACTTTCGGAATTTTAAACTTTTTTTTAGGCGCTGCAGTATCCAATACATTTACTATACTGTTAACAAACCTCTCAGCCCTTGTATTTACATCTAACCCTTGACCTTGCTCAATTCTTTCCCCCATTATACTGAGAAATTCATCTACATCAAACTTACTATAATCCCTGCCTTTAAATTCTTTATATTTATTACCTTTTAAATTTAAATTAAATTCAACTTTGAGCCATGCATGGTCCGTTATTTTAGGTTTTTTATTCACCTGCACCTTTACTATATTATTTGAAAAAATTAAGTCTATAATCGTTTGACTATCCTTTGTAACTCTCGTCGGATTATCAACATATTGCTTCATCCCTAAGTTTTGCATTACCGTTAGTAATTTCTTTGAATATAATGAATCTACCGTTATATCAATATTAAAGTCTCCTATTACGATACAGTCATCTTTTATTATTAAATTTTCTACTGTATCTTCCAAAAAACTCACAAACTCACCATCCGACGCACTCGGCGAATGATACACTACCGCTATCACACCCCTATACATATTCTCTCTCATTTCTATCGCCACGCACCAACAGTTTGACTCTATCTTTTTCTTCTCAACTATCTTAAATTTAATATCATCCCTAACGTATAAAAGAACTCCTCCTGTATATCTATTTTCAGCATCACATTTAACTAAACTATATCCCGGTACATTGACCTCATTATCCTCTTTTTCTACAGTCAATCTCGTCTCCGATAACGCTAAGATCGCAGGATTCATTCTCTTTATAATCTAATGTTGTATCTCCTCCTTATGCGCCAGTAAGCTTTGAGCATTCGTATACCAAAGTAATTCTGCATCTTCCTGTAGTTGCTATTTCGCGTCTTCCCAGCCAGCTCTCTTTTTCTGTTCCTCTAGTACTCTCTTAAATGTCGGACATTCCGAATCTACCGCCTCATGTTCTAAATTCAGCTTCAAATTATACGTCTTATTCTTATACATACAATTTATACAGTTTTTTTTCGCTGCCGTACAATCGCTCGCCTTATGGTTTCCTGCACATTTGAAACATGCTTCCTGCCTCGTGCAATTCTTAGCCATGTGGAAATAACCCCAGTATTTGTAACATCTTACGACGCTAATGAAGTTGTATACTACACATTTTCTTCAACCTATATTTAATCTTCTTCTTTTTATCATCGCTTCATGTGTATCATCATCTACCTCCAAAATCAGAGATCCCTCTACCTCTCCTCTTCTTCTACGGGATCGCTTGTTATTCTTGTCTCTTCCTTTAAATAATCTTTTCACAATCCGCATACAGAGATCATCTCCTGCTACGCCTTCAATTTTATTCTCTTTCTTAATCGCATTTAACAACTTATCATTATCCATTTTTATTTCATCTTCTCCAACATTAATTACTTTAATCTTGGGTTTCTTCCATTGTGGCTCATCAACCTTGAAATCCTCTCCCATTGTCGCCTGTACCTTGTCCTTTAACTTTTTTATTTCTTCACCGGTCTCACATCCAAGAATAAATGCTCCTTTACCTTCTTTTCTCATTTTTGAGATTCCAACTTCCATGGTCTTAATGTCGATTTTTTCTTTTACTATTTTTTTTTGTACCTTCGCTCTCCTGTTGTATTATCGGTTTAATAATCAAAATATTCTCTTTCTTCTTCTCTCTAACCGCTTCACTGTAGCTCCTCTGCGCACCTCCTGTCGGTCCATATACTCCTTCTTGTATCTATTCTCAATTCTGCCAGTTCTTGCTTAATGCATCCAATCTCTTCTCGAACTATCTCCTTGATCATTGTCTTAACTTCTTTTTTACATGCCATTTTGTCTTTCATTTTTTTCACCGTTTTAACAAGCCAATCTATCTTTCTATCTATATCAGATGTTCCAGTCGCGCCAGCTGTTTTACTTGCTGCCGCTCCGCTCACGGCTGTTGACCTATTTCCACTAACTGGTGCCATACTCATTTTTGCCGATCCCGTTGTTTTTCCCGTTGTCGATGCCGCTGTTTTATTCAGATCAGCTTCCTTATCACTTTCAACCAAAAATTTCTCGAATGGACCAGGGCACGCCACCAACTCGCGGTTCTTATCATAAATTGTATGCCTAATTACACATGCAGGATGGTAAAAAAGCTTATTACAGGACTTGCATGCTACAACCTCTGCAGTCTTTATAGCCTTCTTACATGCCGAGCATCGATACTCGTCATATTCGTCGCCCATACCGATATATCGAGCGAGACCGTTAATTGACTCGTCACCTTCACACGTCACTTTCACACGTCAGCGTTTTGCATCTGCCGTCAATGTCTACCTGTCGTACGAGGTTTTGATGCTCCACATAAGAAATGTAATTCTCACGCACATATATCAGCATATTCCAGCTAGATACCACTCATAGCTATGCATGGTCTATGCAGCTATTACTTAAACAAATTTAATACATTCCCCCTCACTACTTAACCGCTTAAAAGTATCACTTTTACGGAGCGATGTTTAACACGTCTACTTCTGACACGTCTGAGAGAGAGAGAAGAGAGAGAGAGAGAGAGAGAGAGAGAGAGAGAAAGAGATTGATTGATTCTTTATTATGCCATAGTCAAGACTTTAGGCAATCAATGAATAATACAGGTAAATATGTGATAAGCAAAATACAATAGACAAAATAGAATAAGTAAAAACTAAAAGAAAAGAAAAGACGCAGTGTGATAACAGCAATAAAGCGAAAAGCATAAGTAGAAACAATGGAGATAATAATGACAATAAAGCAAAAGATAGTAATATTGTTTCCTCCTCAGCTAATGCTTCACGACTTATTATAAGACAAAATAATTCGAGTGAAAGACGTTTGAATATACATAACTAATAAGATAATATTGCGTCATATAACCAAGATTTCGTTGATAATGTAAAATGATTTGAAATACTGCTGAAGAATTATGAGTTAACAAAATTCAGTTATTATGCTCTCTCAAACAAAAGAACAAGTAAAACCACGTAATTAGACTAATATAGAACTTACTTAAGCATAAAACGATTATAATGTTGAACATGAAGTGAAAAAGCTCATAATCATTAAATATTTTATAGTGGTAAAAAAGAGAGGCCCGCATGTGCATAAGTAGAGCTTTCATTATACCTAAAGCGATTATCACGTTAAACATGAAGTGAAAAGCATGTGAGTCGTATTACATGTAGTGGTGGATAAGAGAGGCATGCATGTGCCGTCACAAATGTCGGAGTCAACAAGATCGTCAGAAATATGTAAGTGAGGCCAGGCCATAGAAGCAGAAGGAACACAGCCAGCATCAGCCAAGGGTCATTGAAGCCCTGCTAAATCAGTCTCAGAAGTAATCAATATGGGAGGCTGGCCACGTACCTTGCGGACATAAATCATACCGTGCGTGCACCATACATGTTTAAAAGATAACTGCCTGGCTATAACTCGAGTCCGGCGCAACAATTTGTAAATATCTATAGGAAGCAGTTCGTTAATATAAATATGGCCGGGGACATCTTTTGAGAAAACATCGTTGACGGACAGTCGACGTTTACGGCGCATAGCACTGAGTATGTAGTCACGAATCTGCCGCGACTTGAGTACAACAATTATAGATCGCCGTCTGACCGCAGGGACAGGACGATCGGAGGCAGAATCAGTGCTGGGCGCCACACCGTGCGTCACAGACTTCGCAAACACGACACTACCCCCCACGTCTCGAGTCTCGAGAACATCAGAAACAAGCTGCGGTGTACCCAGCGCGCGAAAAACACTAGAGACAAGCTGTTCCGATGTGTCAGTCAGAGAACCCGGTAACCCGGAAATAATAATTTCCGATGTTCGCAAGACTCGAGACGCGGAAGGCTGCGGGACAAGATGAGGACCACTCAGATCACTCAGATCTCTCTTTAATTCACACTTTAGTTCGCTCTTTAATTCACTTTCTAATTCGCTTTTTAGTTTGCTCTTTAAACCACGCACTTCATTCGTGAGAGCAGCACACTGCTGCTCCAACTCAGCAATACGCTGACTGTTGCGGTCGACACTTATAGCTAGGCTATTTAACTGGTTGAGTTTGTCGTTGAGTTCACAGAATCGCGTCTCGGACGACCCAGCAAATGCAGAGAATCGCGCCTCGGACGACTCAGCAAATGCAGAGAATCGCGCCTCGGACGACTCAGCAAATGCGGAGAATCGCGCTTCGGACGACTTCATCTGCTCTACCAGTTGACGCAACAGCGCATTTGTCGTGTCGTCACTCCTTAATTGTGGCATGATTGATGAGGTGACTACAGCGAGGAGTAGAACCAAAGTGCAGAGCAGCAGTTCAAAGGGTAACAGTTGGTGGTGTGTATCAAAGCCCGCAGATGTCACCACAAGAGAAAATCAGAAGGTAATTCATGCGCTATCCCAAGATCAGGCAAAAGTGAGGTTAGAATGAGAAGTGAACTTGTACTCCAAGATATCCAGCACGGCAGTTGCAAGGAAAGAAAGATAAAATATCTATCTTAAAAAGCAACGAAAAACTTGCCTAAATCTGTAACAAAAACGGCCCGAAGGCAGTTACCGCAGAGATGGAGTTCGCCGAAAGCCAGAGCAAGGAAACGCAGCAACATGCGGTACTCACCGAGAGAGAGAGAGAGAGAGAGAGAGAGAGAGAGAGAGAGAGAGAGAGAGAGAGAGAGAGAGAGAGAGATGAATAAGAAGTGTGAGAGTGTGAAGTTGTATATCTGTTACAGCAAATGTATTGTTTAGTAAGTGTATATGTTACAGCAAATGTATGAATACATAATTTTTCTGCTATTCTTACTAAGTGTATATATCACAGTAAATATGTAAATGCATAATTTATCTGCTATACTTATAATATATGTTATCAATATATATGTGTGCATAAGCATTTGGTGAGTTGACACGTTTATTAATTTATTGTAATATATACACTTACTAGTCAATATATGTACACATACATATTGCTAATATAATACATATATATAAGTATAGCAGAGACATATATTATGTATTCACACATTTAATGTAACATATATACTTACTAGTCAATGTATGCACATACATATTGATAAAAATATGGTATAACAGACAAATTAGGCATTCCATATTTACTGTAACATACACTTACTAATCAACGTATATACATATTGATAATGTAATATGTAAACATAGCAGACAAATTATGCATTTGCATTTACTGTATCTAAAACACTTACTAGTTAATATATGCATACACATACATACTGATAATATAATATGTAAGTATAGTAAAAAAATTATGCATTACATGTGTAATAGTAAATGTATTAATGTATAATTTGTCTCTTATAAATTATATTATCAGTATGTAGGGGAGACCGGGGCTAAACCGTCTACGGGGTAAAACCGTCAAATCAAATATCTCGGAACCTGTATATTGTGTAAACTCGTTATTAACATTGTAAACGCTGCTTATGGTACTCATGTGACCAACGGAGTTTCGGCAGGTTACCTGCCGTGTTATGACTTTTATGAAAGCAAACGCGTTTTCGGAAGGTGAAAGTGAAATTTTCTGCGCGTGGAAATTTTGTGATATCTGCAATAATATTTGCTTTCCAAATCTCGAGGTACGCGATTATAAAGAGTAAAGCATGCTGAACACGAATCCAGTGTAGTTTTTTCATTATCGTTGATGTCTAATATTTCGTGGGCGATCAAACCTGAAACTTGTGTTTGGGGCTAATCCGTCAGTAAGCACCCGGGGTAAACTTTTATAATATTGGCAAATTTTATAATTTTATTATATTTTTCAGTCTTTTCTACCCCTATTTCATATATTCTTCTTTAATATTTGGTTGATTAGTTTTTGAGTTAATCCGTACACACACAAAAACACAAAATAATGAAATTTTTTAACACTTTAATTAATAAATGTTTACATTTTTCTATTACCAAATAATTAATAAAATGTATCCTTTCAGTTTTCATAATCGGAATTATGTATTTATGGAGTGACGATTTTACCCCGGCATTTTTGAGATTTCGATTTTTCCACCGTTGTCGTTTTTGCTCTATACCGGTTAAACAAAGCGACGTAGACAAAAATTTTCCATATAAATTTTGTAGCTAAAAGTTCACTCTTTACAATGGTATACCACATTTAACTAAAATTATTTATTTTGTTGTTAAAAATCGGCACCGAAGAAAAACTGACGGTTTAGCCCCGGTTTCCCCTATGTGCATATATTGATTAGTAAGTGTGTATATGTTACAGTAAATGTATGAATGCATAATTTGTCTGCTATACTTATATAATAGTATCAACATGTGTGTGCATACATTGACTAGTAAGTGTATATGTTACAGAAAATGTATAAATGCATAAATTTTCTGCTATACTTATGTATTATATTGTCAATATGTATGTACATACCCAGATAGCCAAGCGTTTTGTAGCATAAGAAAGGAAATGATTTCTTGGCACAAGTTTCCCTTCAGTTGCCATCATGTTGTTGTCACCGAAACAATAGTGATTTTGTTTAGGGCAACTTAAAAGCATTATGCAGACAACGGTTGCTCTTGCAAACGAGCGACAAGCTCGTAGTAAACTTATTGCCTTAAAAGTTGCCACAATCTGTTGGAAACCGTTTTCGTAAAATATTTAGTTTACATTTTCGCCAATGAAATGGAAATATGTGTAGCCATATTGACGCGCGCTAATACAGGGTGAATCTTAATGGATGTACCAACCTTTTACCATGAGAGATGGGTTACCGACTGCAACTGTAATCAACCGAAAGATCCATAGATGACACCTGGTTGGATCGACCGCTCCGATCGACATACAGGGAAGTCAAAAATTGTGCATCAAGTAACGTGTATCGCATTCTATACATACATACTTTTCTATTATATCCAACTCTTCCCATACAGCACAAAAACCTTTTAAAATATTTAAAATATTTTTTAGAAAGTTTAAAATAATTTAAAATAATTCACGCAAATATTTTTAGAATGTTTCTATGTCCGCCAAATCATGTCAAAAGAATATTTTCAAAAATGTTTTAAAAGATTGCATACAAATATATTCAATAATATTTGTAAAATTTTTTAGAAATATTACTTCAAAAAATAAAATGTTCAAATTTCTAAAAGATTTTACAAATATTGTTAAATATATTTTTATGCAATCTTTTAAAAACATTTTTGAAAATATTTTCTTGACAATCTGGCGAACATAGAAACATTCTAAAAATATTTTTCTAAACTATTTTAAAAAATATTTTGTGCTGTATGGATTACGCGTTTTTTTTTTACACAATTGTTTTCTAATAACGAGATTTCTTATTATTGCGCAACGTATCTACCGCATAAAAGAGATATTATTTGTATCTGTGTATCTTTTTTATACGATTTTAAGAAAATAATGATTCTTTAATAAAGTTACTTGGTAGCGATTTTTTTAACGCTTACGCGGAACACTTTAGCGCGTAAAAAGAGAGTTGGACCTGAAGCGAAAAAAATATAAAAATATTCTACCATTCTTATATTAGAAAATGCGTAATTCTACTGCAAGAGATATTCTGCTGTATAGTACTTTATGGATATAAAATAATAACTTAAAAAATTAAAGGTAATAACAGTGGACTTCTGCACCACCTCTGAGGTACCACCAATGGCGCGTTAGGTTTTTTAAAGTGGACCTTCGCCATATTGTACCACATTATGGCTCCAGGCGGTAGAATATTTTTATATTTTTTTCGCTTCAGGTCCAACTCTCTTTTTACGCGTTAAAATGTTCCGCGTAAGCGTGAAAAGAAATCGCTACCAAGTAACTTTATTAAAGAATCATTATTTTTTTAAAAATTGTATAAAAAAGATACACAGATACAAATAATATCTCTTTTATGCGGTAGATACGTTGCGCAATAATAAGAAATCTCGTTATTAAAAAACAATTGTGTAAAAAAAACGCATAATCCATACCGCAAAAAATATTTTTTAAAATAGTTTACAAAAATATTTTTAGAATGTTTTTATGTTCGCCAGATTGTTAAGAAAATATTTTCAAAAATGTTTTTAAAAGATTGCGTAAAAATATATTTAACAATATTTGTAAAATCTTTTAGAAATTTGAACATTTTATTTTTTGAAGTAATATTTCTAAAAAATTTTACAAATATTATTGAATATATTTGTATGCAATCTTTTAAAACATTTTTGAAAATATTTTTTTGACATGATTTGGCGGACATAGAAACATTCTAAAAATATTTGCGTGAATTATTTTAAATTATTTTAAACTTCCTAAAAAATATTTTAAATATATTTTAAGAGGTTTTTGTGCTGTATGGAAAGAGTTGGATATAATAGAAAAGTATGTATGTATAGAATACAATACACGTTACTTGATGCACAATTTTTGACTTCCCTGTATGTCGATCGGAGCGGTCGATCCAACCAGGTGTCATCTATGGATCTTTCAGTTGATTACAGTTGCAGTCGGTAACCCATCTCTCATGGTAAAAGGTTGGTACATCCATTAAGATTCACCCTGTATGTGTTAGCCAATCAGGTTACGCGCCTCTTTCTTAGTTGAGAGTTCTCTCTAGCTCATTCCATTGTCACGTTTCGGCCGAGACGGTCGCGCGACCGCGGATCCACGTTCTTACGGGTATTCGTCATTTTAACCGACAAGCCGTTGCACGTTTATCCGCGATTCCGCGACGGTGAGGTGAGAGCCAAGACGGTTTGAACAGAAAGATTGACTATGGACGCTGACGTGCTCGGACGTGTCTCGTCCTAGCGAATTTTTTTGAGGGTTTTCGACGCGACCTGTTGGTCTTTCGACCTTCTGCGTCTTAGTTTGCTGGCCTTTGCGCCATTATAAAGACTTGGTTTTTCCGCGTGTATCGAGTCTTTATTTGTTTCTCCGCGTGTATCGCGTTTTGTGAGAATCCCTGGCCGCTTCGCCGCTTTCCGGGAGGCGTGGCCATCAAAATTTAGAGAGAAAAAGAAGAAGTTTGTATTATCGGCCTTTGTGCCACTGTTTTTGTATTTCCGGCCTTTGTGCCATTTACGTTCTATCTGGCTGCATTAGCCCCGGTGGAGCTAGGTGCCATCATTATACAGAAAAGAAGAAGACGTTCTTACGGGCGTATCTCACAGTGCCGCTGCAGTAAGTATCATCATATATATTATATACATATACTATTACCAATTTGCATTAATTAAGAATAAATTAACCTCAACGTTCTAATCTCTCTTTACTGCGACAGATACTGTCGCAGTAAAGAGAGATTACGTTGAGGTTAAGAGGTTAATTTATTCTTAATGCAAGGCAATTATGCTATGCAAGATAATAATTTACCTATTAAACTATTATCTTGCATAGCATAATTGCCTTTCATTACATATTCGTTTCTATAATGTTTTCTTCGTGTTTTCTATAGGTATAGCTGCCGCCATTCAGCTACAGCGTGAAAAGACGCAGCAAGTCGCAGTGAAAACTGCAGGTTTAAAAATTGTGACGGCCAATTATTGAAAGATTGGACACAAATTCACAGTAAGTATTGTACATACATTATTATTACAATTTGCATTAAGAATAAATTAACCTTTCAACCTCAGCGCAATCTCTCTTTTTCTGCGACAGTATAGTATACTGTCGCAGTAGTACAGACAGATTACGTTGATGTTAAAAGGTTAATTTACTCTTAATGCAAAGCATTTATGCTATGCAAGATAATAATTTACCTATTAAACTATTGTCTTGCATAGCATAATTGCCTTTCATTACATATTCGTTTCTATAATGTTTTCTTCGTGTTTTCTATAGGTATAGCTGCCGCCATTCAGCTACAGCGTGAAAAGACGCGCGCAGCAAAAACTGATTTAACAATTGTGCCGGCCAGTTATTTATACTTAAAGATTGGACATAAATTTCCAGTGCGATGTCGCTGCAGTAAGTATACTGTTATACATTACAATTTGCATTAAGAAAATTAACATTTTAACCTCAAAGTATAGTTTAATCCTGTAAATTATTCCAGCTGGAAAATATGTTGGTTAAAATGTAAATTTTCTTAATGCAAATTGAAGAAAAACAATAGAAAGAAATATATAATTTTTGCAAAAGATTTTTGCCTGCTAACATGGCCTACTGAACACTTGGGTAGTTTGGAGCTTTTGGGAGTGATTTACAGTCACTCTTGTTTATGTCTATTTTTCCTACTGCGTTTTGTATAAGTAAAATCAATATTATCTATATGTATGTACACAATAAATGATAAAATAAGGCATGTAACGTAAGGAACAAGTATGGAATACTCATTCGGATGGAAAGTCCATGTTTTGCAGTAACACTGTTACCATGGTAACTTGTTCTCATCTTGTACCATTCTGACTTTTCATTGATTCAATGTATGTAACATAAAAGTATCTTTTGCAAGAAGACATTAAATTTGTACCTGAAAGAGTTGCATTTATCGTTCTAATAATAAACGAACGTACAGTAAACGACATAACGTACCAATTAAAAAACATAGCCATCTCAAAATAAGCTTGCGCATTGTTAAAATATAAACTGAACTACCTAGGCATTCATCTCTTTCAACAGATCTAACATCAATACCTTACAATAAGAGCAGCGTATGACCTGCAGTTAAAAATATACTCTGGATATAGGTACGCGTTTGCAATTATAATATTTCATGCCTTCCGCTTTCAAGTTACAGAATAACAATGACCATTCTCATTCTAAGATATTGATACGCATGACTATTTAACAAAATGTTCTTTCGTTCCGGAGAATATAAACTATATCGTATTCGAATTTGCAATGTATAGGAACTGTCATTGTGTAAATGCAATTCCATTGCAGCGTTATATAGTCCATCCGTACGATCGTTATTTAGGCAAACTATTTCTTACATTATTGCCATGGAAACGTTATTACTGCTGAAAATATTTTCTCCTAACAATGTATACGGTATATATGGAACAAACTTTGAGCGGCGGAGCGGTTGTGGTAGCATTTCTTAAGACTTTTCTCATTCAGAAAATAAATAACGATAATCAGTAAATATCAATAAATTTCATTTTGCTTCCTATAGGTTAGAATAACATATATTTTCTTTATACATGTCGTATAATAAATACGTCCAGTTAACAACGTTGTGTGTACAACAAAAGTTTATATTTAAAATCGTTTGGTGTTTTGATTGAAATGTTTCATTCAACATGTTATCAACATAAAATTTTACATATTAAAATATCTTATTTTCAATAGGCTTTAATTGACTTTGTCACACAGGTATGGTTGATATGGAGCAAAGAAAAATATGAGGCGGTTTTTCACTCCTTCAACGACAATATCCTGGGCAAATCTTTCCAAAAGAAACTGTGCCAGCATGTTCCCATAGACGTGGTTTACACCTGGGTGAACGGATCTGATCCGTTATTTTCAGAAAGTCTTCAGAAACATGTTCCCATTGTGGATCTTAGTGCCGCAACTTCGAGATTCAGTGACAAAGACGAGCTGCGCTATTCGTTGCGATCATTGGAAATGTATGCACCCTGGGTGAGGCACGTTTACATCGTTACCAACGGCCAAATACCGAGTTGGCTCGATATGGACAATCCCCGGGTGACTTTGATCACTCATGAAGACATTTTTCTGAATAAAAGTGATTTACCAACCTTTTCTAGTCCTGCTATTGAAAGTCATATTCATAGGTGCTTGGAAATATGAAATACATTACGTGTACATAAACGCAGCACATGCAGACACACAACAATATCTTTCTTCTTCCAGGATACCTGGAGTTTCCGATAAGTTCTTGTATTTTAATGATGACGTCATGTTGGGTGCCGAAATATGGCCGGAGGACTTTATAACTCAAGCAGATGGACAAAAGATATACCTGGCGTGGTGGGTTCCCGATTGTTCCGAGATCTGTCCATGGGCATGGGTCGGTGACGGATCATGCGATCATGCTTGTAATACGACATTGTGCGAATTTGATGGTGATTAAATTATCTTCTTATAATGACGATACATGCAAGTACGTTTTTTAAATATGTTATGTGACAAAACATTGTGTATTTCGATGGATTGCGTAGGTGGAGACTGTCAAACGACTGATATCCCTGTAGATAGCGAGGTGATGGAAGAGGAAGATAATTATCCGTACAAGTATCTGCAAGATTCTCGTGAAAACAATAACGAGCTGAAACTATTAAGCATCTTACGCAATAGAAACGTCATTCGTCCATCACAAGAGGATGTGCTAATATCCACAGTTCAAATGTTACATTTGTACAATCTCAGTACTACTTCTACGCCAATCCATACGTTTCACAATCTTGAAAATGGCAGTTCTAAGGAATTACAAACACGAGATATAAAGATTAACGATGGAGAGGATTATAAATCTATAAGAAATTTGAAGACAGTATATTCCAAACTTTTACACGTAAATGCCTCGAACAAAACTGCATATCGTATCAAACGAATAAAACGTTACCGTAATATCATGAATGCGGCGCAGTTCAATAATTCTGTTAAGTTCGATAAATTCGCATATCCGAATCAGTGGAAACGTAATGCACGAGGATTGGATACTTATGCAGAGTCTTTGTTATACGTTAATAAAATATATAATGCCGTTTACGGCTTCGAACGGAGAAGAGTGCCAGCACATATGCCGCACTTGATAGATAAATGGATCGTAAATAGTATGCAGGAGAAGTTTGATCTTGAATTTAAGAAAACGTCTAGTCACAAAGTGAGAGATTCCGACGATATGCAATTTGCATTTTCTTACTTCTACTTTTTATCCAGCGAGAAACGAAGAGTGCCCGTCGGGGAGATATTCGACATGTTTGACACTAATAAATCACGGTAAGAAACAGCGTGCCCACCTATGATTACACCAAATTGTAATGACTAACGTTACAAATCGGCCAATGCCCTTAGCACTTGGTCGGACAGAGAAATAAGGACGCTTTTATCCAGATTATACCCGTTGCCACTCGATTATAATCTAGTCATGGAATTTGAAAATGAGATAATAAATTGTTCGCGTCGGGTAAATCTGCCGGAAATTATTAACGTTCCACCCGGAGAGAGGTATCTGGACTCCACTCTCGTAAGTATGAGGTGCACTCTATTCAGTAATAATACTTGGTGCAATAACGAATATAAAAAAAATTGCAATTTGTTTTTTTACAGCCGGTAGTTTCTAAGGAATTGATATTGAACTGCGAATCAGTTTCTAGAAGGATGCAATTAAAATTTGGCAAAAGTAGCCGGTATTCGCATGAAATAATAAAGGCTAGCAAGAATGAAATTTTTGAAATGTTGACCAGCAATATTTCCTTAACAGTACAATTGCTCGATGAAATTCGGAGAGATCCGAAGTATGTCATATACTATATATTATATTTTTCATTTTTCTTAAATACATATAATAAGGATGATTCGCATATACATAGGACCGATTTACATGTGTTTTAACGCTTTCAGGAAGTTTATCTGCTTGAATAATGACATCGACCCGATTCGACGTTCCGAGAACGAGATTGTTCGCGCCCTGTTAAACGATTTTTATCGTTCGCTGTATCCGTTTTTCATTTTGCTTCCTATAATAAGATTCAAAAAGTGTCGTCTCTTATTTGTGTACAACTACTCTTGTAAATATAGAAAGGAAGATTAAACATATGTTGAGACATATGTTATTTTGTAACATTTTAACATACAAATTTATTTTAAGTATGTAAGATTTATTTTTCCTTCCTTTTGGCTTTCTTTCTATATCCTATACATATAATTTTTTATAATGTTTATAGCGGAATTATATAGTTTCATTTTGAATTACATAATGTATTATATGAGATCATTGTTTTTCGATTGCCAATAAATCCAACAATCTTTTACTTATATATATTTATTGTTAAAATATTGTAATATGAATATAATTTCAGATATGGCCTAGTTTACACCGGACCGTTTGATACGCATACCAAGTACTATATCCGTATCAAATTCGTATCAAATCTCGGTTTACACCGGGATAACCCGAGATTTGATACGGATTTCATACGGATATAGTACTTGGTACGCGTATCAAACGGTCCGGTGTAAACTAGGCCTATGATAAAATAGAAATTTAACTATTTTTTTATTTTTTTTTACGGCAACAGTTTCCTTAAAAATGCTGTCAGGTTTTTGGCAACTGATTCTAAGCGGAAACCTGTTTCCGTCATGTTGCCCTGTGGTTTCCAACAATCTATTATACCTTCTGTTCGTAAGAGGGCAACTGTTGTCGTCAAATTGCTCATAGCCGTTGGGGGGCAATAACAACCGGCAATCCAAAGGCATATGCGGAACCCTCTGGACCAAATACGAAGGCAACTTAAGCCAAGCTGTTCTAAGCAAATTCATAGCAATCTGCAGGCAACTTGCTATCTGGGTATATAATAACTAGTAAGTGTACATATTAGAGTAAATGTTTTAGTAAATATATACACTTACTAGTAAGTGTATAAATACTACTCAATGTACGCACATATATATTGATAATATATAATACGAGATAAGTATAGCAGAAAAATTATATATTCACGCATTCACTGTCACTTGTCAATGTGTACGCACGTACATATTGATAATATAATATCCAAGTGTAGCAGAGAAATTATGCATTTTTATTTACTGTAACATATGTATGCATACATTTACTGTGACACTTGCTGGACAATAAATTTGCTGAGGCAGATATAACCTCAACCTCAACATTAGCTGCGTTCCGTTTCACGCACAATGCGCATAATGCATCATTTATCCTTGTTGTTCACCGAATGTTAAACATGGATAAGTGATGCATTATGCGCATTATGCGTGAAACGGAACGCACCTACTGTCACACTCTTTCTCCTCCGACGGCTTCGACTCCTCGTCCTTTAACACTTTGCGTGTGTGCGTGCGTGCGTGAGTGTATGCGAGCATGCATTCATGCGTTTGTGCGTGCGTATATGCGTGCGTATATGCGTGCATGCATACGTGTGTGCGTTTGTTGCGTGCGCGCATGCATGCGTGTGCTGTCATGTTTGACAGCATGACAACTATTGGAGCTCCTCTATTGTAATACGCTGCAACTAATTTTATCGTTTCGCCTGCTCTTCCACATCATTATTGTGCACGCAAATTCACGTCAATCTTTTGAAGCACTCAACTGTTTTGTTAGATGTCTGAGCCCAATTCTGACAACAGTATATTATTTCTTCATGTTGTACGTCGGGCCCGAGTCTCTCATTTTGTACCAACAAGGTGTAGAATTTTTATATGAAGCAAATGTTATCATGAGTTGACGTTCGGGTAGGTAACAAAAATCTGCATTTCTGAAATTATTTTCGTTCTCGGCATACAATCGTTTGTCGGGCCCTACGTTAGGGCATATACTTTAACTTTGTAAAAGGATTTTTTATTCTGTAAAGCCAATAAAAAGATTAGTGCTTCAAAAGGAAACCGTTTGTATTACCACGTTAAATTGGAAATACAGACGGGTTTTAAGATCCCCTTAATAAATGAGTAATTTTCAAACCATTTTTTTTTTAGACCGGTGCAAACGTTTTTCACGAAAACAAAGTTTTCTATTTAAAAAAAATTAAACCCATTGTCGCAATCCCCAAAAAAATATTGGCCCCGGTGTCACGAAAATTGATAAAACAAAAATCGTACCCCATCGTTGCCATCCCCGAGAAATTAGAAAAATTTTGACACTTTTTGCCAGAGAATTGGTCCATTAATGAATGAGTAGTTCGCGGTCAGATAGACAGACAGACATTCGACACTTAAGAAAGTCGATCTATTAATGAATAAGTAATTTGCAAACCGATTTTCCTGAGACTGGTGCTAAAGTTTTTCACGAAAACAAAGCTTCCTCTTAAAGAAAATTAAACCCATAGTCGCAATCCCCGTAAAATTAGCAAAATTTTGGCACCGCTTTCAAGAAAATCGGTAAAACAAAAAATCGAACCCTATGGTAGCCATCCCTGAGAAATTAGAAAAATTTTGACACCTGGTTCAAGAAAATCGGTCCATTAATGAATGAGTAGTTCGCGGACAGACAGACAGACAGACAGACAGAGATTAGAGATGTATTATAGTAGATAGATTATAGTAGATTATAGATAGATTATAGATATTAATAAATCACTCTTGCAACTCGATTGGTACAACTCCGACTCCTTCGCTATACTCCAAAAAATACAATAGTAAGTGAATAAGTACATGCGCTAAATGATAAGAAACACAGAATCTATACTTGCATACGGAAGTCTTTGGTTACTAATATGTAATTATTAGTAACCAAAAGAATAATTTAAATTTATGCGAAAGTAAAGGTTTATTTTACACATACCTGATTGTACAGAGCTTTCATTCGATTTGCCATATTATCTCTTACTCCTTTTGCCGCTTTTTGGTGTTAGTCCAAGAATGTATATCTGATACGCGTAATTTATTAATAATTACTTCAAATTTCTATAATGTTCTTCTATCTGCCTGTAACTTCAACCGTAACTTCAACCAACCTGGTAAAATAAAAACAAATAAATAAATACTTACCTAAAATTCTCAATATTGAAATGAACAAATAACAAGGAAAAAGTAGGCTTCGAAAATTAAGCGCGATTAGTTGTGCGTTAGTTAATATTACGTAACATTTAACTGCATGTAACAACTCAATACAATGTTATAAATCATACATTTCGGCTTTACTTCAAACTTTTTCTTTGTTGCTTGTTAAAAAACACATTATATACATGTACATACACACACACATATATGTATATATACAGGGTGTCCAAACTTAGACAGCAATATATCTCGGAAACTAAGCTTTATCGAAAAAAATGTTTTCGACAAAAGTTCAAAAAAGTCTATTTACTGACCCTACCATGGGTAGCGTCTCCAAGGTCAGGTCAAGATCAACTTAAATTTTTTAAATAAACAGAAAGTAATGATTTATTCCGCCAATATTGATTAGTGAGAAAATATTTATTAATTTCAACAACGATTGGCTAAAGGATGTTATCTAGAATTTAGAATTATTGTGAAAAATATTGTTTCAGCCAGGGTTTGAACCTGGAACCTCCCGCTATCCGTACAGGAGTCGTCGACCACTGAGACATGTAGTAATATTTAACGTACAAAATTACCTTTTACAAAAAGGTAAAAAAAAGACGCCAAGCACGCGTGGTGTACCCTGAAAAAATCGAAGTAGTTATCTTTGTACCTCGAAAAAATCCAAGTAATATCTTTACCTTAAAAAAATCGAAGCAATATATTTATTACAAAAAAAAGAAATAATATCTTTAAATCGCGCCAATTAAATATATAGATATTATATCGACAAATAACTATTGTTCTTTTAAAAAATGTATTCCCATTAAAGTGAAAAAATTAATATAAAATGTGAAAAATTGTAGTGAAAAAAACTTGGCGCTGCTAAACATAATAATATAGTATATTAATAAAACAATTTCTATAAATGGAAAAAGTACTTTAAATTAATGTGTGAAAGTCTCTACATTCACATTGTAATTATTAATTTAATATTTTAAATTAGTTATTTATTGCTTTCAAATATTTTAAAATTTTGCAGCGCCAAGTTTTTTTCACTACAATTTTTCACATTATATATTAATTTTTTCACTTTAATGGAAATACATTTTTTAAAAGAACAATAGTTATTTGTCGATATAATATCTATATATTTAATTGGCGCGATTTAAAGATATCATTTCTTTTTTTTTGTAATAAATATATTGCTTCGATTTTTTCAAGGTACAAAGATAACTACTTCGATTTTTTCAGGGTATACCACACGTGCTTTGCGTCTTTTTTTTACCTTTTTGTAAAAGGTAATTTTGTACGGATATCACCCCTTTTTGTTACAGATACATCAAATGCCATAATGTCTATCGACATCGACATTTATGTCTGATAAAATCAAATGTAAATATTTTTTGTATTATAACTTACAAGAATTATATCTGAGTTTGATATCCTTAAATGTGCAGTGTAGTTTGTATAAATTTATAAATCATTAAAAAAATTAAGACACAAAATATGAATATATTAGGCAAAGTCAAGTTTATCGAGAGCACATTATGCAGTGTTTGCTTTGAATAAATTTTGTCGAAAGAAAAACAGATTTCCCATCGGGTTGAGTGCCCACCGGGCGCGTCTCCAGGTGGCGGATAGGAGGACGTCCGGGAGGAATGCCCCAGGCCCGGGCCTAAACCCCCGCGTGCCTGTGGAGCGGACCACCCGGTTAGTGGCGGTTATAACCGACCTCCCAGGTGTAAAACCCTGCGTGGGGTGGGGAAGGCCGCTGCCGTGGACCAACTCCCCAAGCTAAGCTGGAAGCTATCGTGGCGAGGGCTGCGTGGCACTGGGGGAGCAGTGTCTTGAACGATGCCTCTGGGGAACCGGGCGAAACCCCAGAGTATCTAGCCTTACCCATGCATGCGGGGCTCTGCATGGGCGGACTGTCTTTTCCCTAGCTACTCGTGGGAACAGAATGGAGAACATAAACAACAAAAATTCTGAGACTATCCCGATGGAGGTCTCATCAGAGGACTCCGGAAGGAATGCAGATGTGGTGGTGGGGGCGGAACGGGCTCTTACGGGCCCGGAAAGCACTAACCCCTCATCTGAAGAGACTGCGAACACTGCAGGTTCTCCCAAGAGGAACCGCAGTTGCGCGATGAAGAGGAAGGCCAAGAGGGAGAGGGAGAGAGCGCAAGCTGGTCTCCCTCCAACCTCTGAACCTTCCACAGCTTCCCTCAAAACGCCGAGTGGGGGGTCTCGGGAGCACTTCGGCAGCAAGCGCCGGATGGGCTCCAACGAGACCCCTCCGTCGACAGATGGGGCGAAGAAAATGCAAAGGGCTCAAAGAACTGGGACCTATGCTGACGTCGCCGACCCCCTGACGAGGGTGATTGTGGCGGAGGGCTACCCCAAGGTGGTGCTGACGGCGGAGCGGTTGGCGCTGCTGAGGGGTGCGGTCTCCAAGGAGATCGACGGGATCCAGGAGGGTCCTGTGCCCAGATTCCGCAGCACCCATCTGGAGATGGGCGCGGCGATTGTGAGATGCGCGGACGCGGTGGCGCGGAAATGGTTGGAAGACCGGATCGGCGTCATCGTGCCATGGGAAGGCGCCAGGCTCAATGTGGTGGGCCCGGAGGTGCTGCAAAAGCAGTGCAGGGCCGTGGTTTGGGTCCCGGGACCTCCTGAGGACCCGGCTGCGACCCTCGTGCGGCTCGAGCGGCAAAACCCGGGGCTCTGCACGGCGGGCTGGCGAGTGTTTGCCGAAAACGTAGGGGCTACTGGTGACGGTAGGAACTTGGTTCTCGGTCTCCCGGAATCCAGTGTCCTTAAACTGAGGACACTGGATTTTAAGCCTTACTTCGGGATGGACCAAGTCACTTTTAAGGTGGGAGGGACGTCCCAAGGCGGGGGGGTAATGGGTAAGAGGGAGCTCAACCCAAAGGTCTGACCTTAAATGGGCCCGACCGGGGTGGTCTTCACCCAAATCAACTTGCATCACAGCAAAGGAGCCTTGGCTGTTCTCGCCAGGCGCCAAGCTGGAATGCACACAGCCATCTCACTGATACAAGAACCTTGGCTGGTCCGGGGTTGTGTCAGAGGTTTGGCGGGATGCGGGAGGTTGTTTAAGGCCCCGTTAGAGCAACGACCCAGAGCGTGTGTAACGCTCAAGGGCGTTGAGGCCCGACTAATACCTGATTTCTGTTCCAGAGATACAGTAGCGGTCGAGATAGAGGTCACCGAAGAGCCTGGTTTCAGAAAGAAGCTGGTGGTATGTTTGGCCTACTTAACCCATGAGGAGGGAGGTTCACTGCCGCCCAAACCGGTGATTCGCCTGGTGGAGTACTGCCAGGGGAATCGGCTTCCCCTGATCTTAGGATGTGATGCGAATGCGCATCACATGATCTGGGGAAGCACAGACACCAACGAGAGAGGTAGGAGACTGTTGGAGTTTCTGGCGGCCACGGACCTAGAAATTCTTAACAAGGGAAACGAACCTACCTTCTGCACGACAGTGAGAAGGGAAGTGCTTGACCTCACCATTTGCTCCAGGCAAATGGTTCGGGAGGTGGCTGACTGGAGGGTCTCAAATGAGCCTTCTTTGTCAGATCACAGACAGATTACCTTTAGGCTGGCTAAAGCCAGGTCTGAAGAGAATAAAGTGAGGGACCCCAAGGGAACTGATTGGGCCTCCTACCGAGAGGACCTATGAGTCAGTCTCAGGGACTTTCCCAAAAGACATGGGACCGCACAAGAGATAGAGCTCTGCGTAGACCACCTGCAAAGAGCTCTGGTAAGCAGCTTTTAGAAGAACTGTCCGGAAAGGACAGTTAGAAACACCAGAAGTACCTCCTGGTGGAGTCCAAGGCTGCGGGACCTCAGGGACGCGGCCCGCCGTTCATGGAACAGGGCCAGGAACACGGGCCGCCGGTCTGACTGGGACCTTCATAGAAGGGCTCAGAAGGACTACGGAGACTCTGTAGTAAGGGAGAGCTGCAAAAAGGAAGAGCTGGGAGAGATTCTGCGAGTCAGTGGAGGGCATGCCCGAAACCGCTAGACTGTGCAGAGTTTTGGCCAGGGACCCGGACGCAGCCCTGGAAACCATTTGTCTTGCTGACGGGACGATGGTGACTGGGGAACGGTGTCTGACACACCTACTGGAGACAAGCTTCCCGGGCTTCCGGAAGGAGTCGGAGGACTATGCATGGCAGGGGACTCCGGCTCTGCGGAGAGCGCGGGGAGATGATTGGGCGCTTGCAGCCGAAATCGTCAGACCCGACAGGGTCAGATGGGCTGTAATGGCCTTCAAGCCCTTCAAGTCAGCGGGACCGGATGGGATCTTTCCGGCTCTTCTACAGGAGGGGCTGGAGCAGATCATTGGGCCCCTTACACGAACTTTAAGGGCTTGTCTGGCGCTGAGATACACGCCCAGCGCTTGAAAACTGGCAAGGGTGGTGTTTATCCCGAAAGTGGGCAGGACAGGTTACACCTCTGCCAAGGACTTTAGACTAATCAGCCTGACGTCTTTTCTTCTTAAGACGTTAGAAAGGCTGGTTGATGTCTACGTGCGGGACGTTGTTCTTCTGCGGCATCCGTTGCACAGGAACCAGCATGCGTACCGCGCGGGTTACTCTACTGAGACCGCCCTCCACTCTGTCGTGTCGTTTATCGAGGGGCAGTTGGAGGAGCGGGGCTTTGTGGTGGGCATCTTCTTGGATGTGGAGGGTGCGTTCAACAACACTCCTTACGAAGTAGTGTGTGAAGAGGCCGCTCGGAGGGGTGTCCCTGAGATGATCGTTGATTGGATCAGGGGCATGCTTGCCCACAGGGGGGGGGGTTGTTTCTCCGCTCTTGTGGTGTCTGGTAGCTGATCGGCTACTCGGCACATTAAACGATAGGGGCTTCTTTACGCAGGGATATGCCGATGATTTGGCTATCCTTGTGCGAGGACCCTTCCTGGAGACGCTTCTGGAGCTAACACAGGCAGCTCTAGAGGTAGTAGAGGAGTGGTGCCGCGGGACCGGTCTATCGGTGAACCCACTGAAGACCGGGTTCGTGGTATTCACACGCAAGTACAAAGTGGGCCCTGTGAAAGGGCCTATTTTGGGGGGAACAAGACTTGTTTCGACCGAGTCGGTGAAATATCTGGGGGTCACCCTAGATAGGAAGGTAACATGGAAGGAGCACCTTGAGAATCGCTGTAAGAGCATTTGCTCTTACTTCTGGACGTGTAGGCGCACTTTCGGCCAGATATGGGGTCTAAAACCAAGGATGGTCTATTGGATCTACACGGCAATCCTCCGGCCCAGGCTTCTGTATTCATCGGTGGTGTTGCAATCCGAACTCGTGATTGCCACAGTATAATGAAAATAGGAAATCGATTATCATAGTATTATTAAAATAGGAAGTCGCGAGTTAAACAGGAAACCGCGAGTCAGCATAACAGCTGACTGCGCGGCCAGACTCTCTACCGAGAACCGACGCGACCTAGAGAGGTTCGCGGAAAGCTGACCGCGCAAGGACCCTGAACCGATCCCGCTTGACGACGATACGGAATAAATAGAGCGGAGGACAGGGATCAGGAGGGCAGTTCAGAGTCAGAGTCAGTGACAGATTGTTACGCGTATTAAGTATAAGACCGTTGTAAGATTTAAAGATCAGTGAATTTATTAAAGAATATCTAAAAGCCATATTAGAGTCTGTGATTTCCCCCGACAACTCCCCCGCGGACAGTGATCCCAATATTCGTGCACGGAGCGGCACAACAGTGGTATGGTGGCCCAGGACGCAGACGAAAACCGCTAGAATGGCTCTGGAGCACGTCAGGGCCCTGATTTTAAGAGGGGCCCTAGGGGCGATGCGAACCATGCCGGTGGCAGCGATGGGCGTGCTGCTAGGCATTGAGTTACTGCACCAGGTGGTGGTGGCTGCGGCGGCGGCCGCGGCCTGCCGTCTGAGATGCGAGTTGAAATGGAAGGCTGGTGCTAGACACACAAAACTTCCAGGAACGGTTCTGGCTGGCCCCGTTTTCACAATGGGGCAAGACAGAATGCCGGCAATCCGCGTCTTTAAGAGGAACTACAGAGTGTGCTTCCTCTGAGCGCGAAGAGTGGAAGGACCCGAAAGGGCCGAATGCCTGGAATGGGGACATCTGGTTTACGGATGGCTCCAGAACAGGTGTTGGCTCTGGCGCGGGACTCTACTGTCCACGAGATGGTACTAAGGAAAGTGTCCCACTCGGTGAATTTGCTACGGTATTCCAAGCGGAGACTGTAGTTATTATGAGATGTGCCCAAACCTTACTGGAGGGGAAGCGGAAAGGAGGGCGTATCAGAATTTGTTCGGATAGCCGGGCGGCGCTTGAGGCCCTCTGTGCTCCGAACTTTACTTCACGGCTGGTCTGGGACTGTAGCTGCACCCTGGAGGAGCTGGCGAAGAACAATAGTCGCTAGAGCAGGAGACAAGACTGCTGGGACCGGAGCCGGCCGTTGGGGTCCCTTTCAGCCTAGGCAGGAGGGAGATCCGGGGCTGGCTGCGGAACCAGCATCTTGAAAGCTGGAGAGAGGAAACCAGGGGCAAATGTAGACAGGCCAGGGCTCTCTTGGGAGATTCTCCCAGGGAGGGACTGGCAGGAAGCATTAGATCACTGAGCAGGAAGGACGCCAGGCTGGCAGTGCAGCTGCTGACAGGTCATGGCGTCCTGAACTACCACATGTACAAGTTGGGCTGTAGTAATACACTCGACTGTAGACTTTGTGGGGAAGAGGAGGAAACAAGTCTCCATATTCTTGGTCAATGTCCGGCATACGCCAGGCAAAGACTCCTTACGCTCGGCTCATTCTTTCTGGATCCCGAGCAGATAGGACAGCTACCGGTAGAGGACCTGCTTCGCTTTTATAGGGAAACAGGTCTTCCCTACCTGGGAGGCCGTTATTGCAGCGGAGAGGCACAATGGACTCAGTCTGCGTGCCGCCAGTAGGTCTTCGTTGGAGGACCACCCCCCAGTCTCATTATTATTAAAACAGATTTGATACAGAATTTGGCATGTACGATGCTATTGGCAGAATGTCATAGTAGATAATATATGTATAGTAAAGTTTGTTAACAAAATAAGGCAATTAATAATTTATAATACAAACTACACTGCACATTTAATTAAAGATGTCACTGTCAGATATAATTTTTGTGTTACAATACAAAAAAAATTTAGATTCAATTTTACAGATATATTCGATAGTCATTATTAGAGAAAAAGAGAGAGAGACAGAAAGAGAGGGAGAGAGAGAGAGGGGGGAGAGGGAGGAGAAAGAGAGAGATAGAGAACGCGAGCGGGGAACGCGAGCGTGACCGCGAGAAAGAGCAATACGTACGATAGATATAACCTCGCCATCCTTGCTCAGGGTGTATCCCAGGAACCAGCCATCCACAAGGCGCGAACTCTGTCATCTCTAGCACTCATGTACCCCGTTCGGAGTGTTCGGACGCGACGACGCGGACGGAATATTTCTCGACGACGCGGATGTCTGAAGCGGCCCATTATACAAGTCCGGCTCGGCGAGCTTGATTCACGAACCGGACTCTATCGTTTTTCACCACACACACACACACACACATACACTCCCAAATAGTCTCAATTCTATAAACGTTGATCCCGTTGATCTAATCTCGACGACGCGACGCGGACGTCTAATTAAGCGGCCCATAACATGTACGAGTTTGATTCGCGAGCCGGACTCAAACGTTTTTCACCACACACACACTCCCGAATAGTCCCGAAATTTGGCTCGTCGGACGCCGAGCTCGTCTCGTAACATCTCATCACCACACACACACTCCCGAATCGCGCAAAGCCCGAGTCGATCCAACCGCGTAGGTTATCTCGCTCCGCGCTGTCATACACCGCCGGGCCGCGGGGCGCCGGACTCGGAGGTGCGACTGCACTCAGTACACCAAGTGCACCGACAGTGCGACTGCACTCAGTACACCAAGTGCACCGCTAGCGACACTTTGTTGTTCTAAAATAGCGCCGCAAACGTCAAGAAGGTGAAAGTTACACGACAGTGGTGCCGCCGCGCGCCGTGGCGAACACAGCAACCGTAATACGTGGACGTTTCTTAATTGTAAATTTTTAGCTTTGAGTTTTGCATTGCAATATCTCCGCTCGTAGAACACGTAGCGGAAAAATAAAAACACTTTTCTTATATAAATTTGGTCCAAGCTTTACGATAAGCCTAGTTAGAACTTGATCCGTTCACTGGTTATCGAGATCTAAAAATCTCGGGTACTTGCAACTCGTCGCGTCGCATATATAGAGCCACGGCTGTCTCGCTCCGCGCGTACTTGGCGCGAGACACTACCGTGTCTCTTGATATTTATTGCAACAACAAACTAATATACACATATTATTTGTTCCAACATTAACAAACTGCGCGCCAACTTGGTTTGTTAGACTTTCAACACAGCTCCTGTTGGAGTATTATAGCGGGAGGTTCCAGGTTTAAACCCTGGCTGAAATAATATTTTTCGCAATAATTCTAAATTCTAGAACATCCTAAGGATAGCTAATTGTTGTCGAAATTAATATAAATATATTCTTTTTAAATAAAACCCCCTATTTTTTATTGCATATTCTTGTAGCCCTTGTCGAGCCATTTTCAAAACTGTTTCGTGCTCGGCCGAGGTTACCTCGGGACACGAATAATTGCCGGGTCCGCCTTGACAAGGGTGCTGGGCAAGGACTTTAGTGTGCGAGGAAGAGTGGACTCGTGTTGAATTAACGCACTCTGGTTTCACATATAAGTACACAATTTAATGGTCAATGTGATACAATAGTTGTTACGAGTCGATGATTTCTGACGCACTCGCGATACCGAGCGAAATGAGCATCTGCGCGGTCGAAATACCGAAACAGAAATCTTGAGTTTCGCACAACCTTCTGCGTACGCTTAACGAGACGGAGATCTTGAAAAACGGTTAACAGGCCGTCTTCGCGATCAAAAATCTTGCGGCGGAGATATTGCTTTGCGAAGCAGAAGTGCAAGCGCGGACACAATGTTCGCGAGATGCTTGAGATCGCACTGAAAGTCACTTTGAATACTCGGTATCGATGCGTGACAGTTGACACTGAATTTGATAAACCGCTGTAGCACCGCGAGAACAATGAAATGGTGCGGCACTACGCAATGCCCGCAAGCGGGGCGATATCGATATCGAGCGCTCCGCTTAAGGTAGTCCTTTCATGAGAAAAAGTTCCGGTAAATATGCATATTAGGTCAAACCTCACCGATGACCTTGACCTTGACATATGCTGTCAAGGTCACCCTCCTGAGTGACCTTTAGAAGGTTTTAGCTGGCGGTCATTGTTTATTAAAAAGTTATAAACAAAAAAAACTTACGGCGACGCAAAGATCCCCGGTCGGCCGGCCGCACGAACGCAGGTGCGCTAACGCGATACGGAAGCTACTCGCAAAACCCCTTTCGTAATTAACGACACGATAAATGACTCGAATTATACGACAACTAACAATCGCAGCTCGCAGATCATGAATAACGGCGCTCCGATGGTCTCTACGCGGTACGCGGGCAGGTACCCCGCAGGGACACTCTCCGGCGGTACGCGATAAGGGAGCGCCCGTGCGACACCCGAGAACACCTGGCAACGCTTGTTAAGACGCGAAATCTCACCGCACTCCACGAAACGCGAAACTCTAAGTTATACGGGGTGTTACGATATCCGCGGCCTCGGTGGCCGCCGCCCAATCTCGCGCCCCCGCGGTCGCGATCCCCAGGAGGCCGAATTACGCGATAGATCGCGGTACAAGAACCTCCGGCGCACGGTTCTGCCGTCGCGAGGCCCCTCGCGTCCGCCACCGACCGCCTACACCAAAAGCGAATACTCGTGAAACTCGATCGCGAGCCGAATAACCGCGAGACTTTAATTGCGCCGTTTTTGGCGACTTTTTCCGCCGCGTCCGGCGTACGTCGCGTCCGACAATTTTCACTAACACCAAATTGCTCGGAAAAACACACGTTCGCGATACGCGATATCCCGAAAGACGGCGGTCGGGGCGAGACGAAACACGGCACTCGCGGTTTCCTGTGGCCGTTCACACACTAATTTTGCGGCTAGGGCAACCTCACTGGATCCGCTGTCCCTTTGCTGACGCCGTCGAGTCCTCGTCACCGGGCGCCGGGTACATCAGCCTTCTTGCGGCACTCACGAAACGCGATAACTTGCGCAGAAATTCTTTATTGCGCGGAACGACTTCACGCCTCGGCGGACGACCCAGAAGAGATCGAGCGGTCCGCTCGATGGCAAATCGAGAGCGCGCCCCTCCATGGGGTGGCGCGATAATCCGGCGCGGTGTCGCGACCAATCGGGGCCGACGTACAGCGGATCACGCGCGGGTGTTCGCCAATTTACGGCGGGGTCCTTCAAACGCTGTTCGGCATCCCTTCGCCTGGCGGATTCCGTCGCCCGGTGGTTTGTTCTCTCGGGCGGGGTTCCCTTTGTTGGCCGGTTTTCTCGCGGACCGGGGGACGCTGGCCAGGCGCCCCCGGCCCTCTTAGAGGTCCGGGGTCGTTGCGGGAAGCCCTCCGGTGATCTCGTTGTGCCACGCGTGTCCGCCCCGCGCCCCGTGGTCGGATCACTCGCCTGTCTCGTGACGTCCTCGGGCCGCCTCTCTCGTCGCCGCCGGTCCTGCCCCAGTCGCCGTCTTCCGTGTCCATCGTTGAGGCGCGGTGCCTTGATGAGGTGCCGCGTTTTCATACAAAGAAAAGAGGAAATAAATATGCGCAAATGCTCCATTTCGGAGGCCCCCTGGAGATTCCACGATTGCTCTCCTGGATCGTCCGCGGGCGCGAACCCGCGCTCTGTGACGGTGGCGAGGCGCTGCCACGTGCGGCGAGCCGTCACGTCACAATACGTTGAATAATGAGAGGAATTGAAAACTAATATTAATTTTTACATTTGCAATTTTTTAAAATTAAGTGCGTTTACAAGATGCAATCAAAATTTTTTAAATAATTTTTCAGTTTTTTTTACAATCGATTCCTTTAATTATTCTACGTATAAAAGTATCATGGTAAAGTTATCGAAAAATGAATACTTTAAAAAATATTTCATGTTTTGTATGAAAAATATCATGACAAAATTTGAAATATCTCAGGAAATTCTTAACAAAAGAGAGCTTCATTATAGTGTTTTGATAACGTCTCGACAAGGACTACAAGAATATGCAATAAAAAATGAGGTTTCATTTAAAAAATTCAAGGTGATCATGACCTGACCTTGAAGACGCCACCCATGATCAAATTGATAAAGTTAGTAATTAGATCTTTTTAAACTCTACAATTTTATTGTACACCAACAAAAGTCTCAAACATATTTTTTTGATAAAGCTTAGTTTCCGATAATTTTTTATCTAACAAAAAGATAAAATGGGCCATCCTGTATACAGGGTGGGTTATTTTAATTTATCCACTCAAATATCTTAAAACTCGTAAGTTTTAGAAGAAAACTTTTTAGACAAAAGATGTTTGGTTTCAAGAGGGACATAAGATGGCGGTAATGAGATTTGACCTTGGATAGTCGTTTGAAAATTACAAGAAGATTACCTTTAGTTTCTTAAATGGAACCCCCTATATTGTAGTATATCGTTTGAAAAAAAGGGCATAAAGAAAGAAAAATTTTGGCGCAAACCAGAGGTCGATACGATCTTTATGTAATCTTCAAACAACTATCCAAGGTCAAATTATTGCCACCTTATGTCCCCCTTGAAACTAAACATCTTTTGTCTAAAAAGTTGTCTTTTAAAACTTAATGGTTTAAAGATATTTAAATAAATTAAAATAACCCATTCTGTATATGTATATATTGTATATACAAGGTGTTTTAAAATTAAGTGCATTAAATTTGTGTAATGAAAGAAGAAATCAATACAAGCATTTTAAGTATAGGAACCATGGGTCGGCGACGCTTCGTTACGGCGTTATAAGCGTATAAAGTAAATCGTCACAAGTACTACGCCCGCGTTGTAGTTTGTTTGCCTCTCGTTTGTTTACTTCTCAAGGTGCTTGCAAGTTCTTTCTTTCACTTTCCTCGTGTTTTCTCAGCCAAGCTGTAGTGATCACGTTGTCAGTCGAGCTGTGCTACTCACAGTGAGAAACGAGTAGCTGGTAATAAACGAGTAGCTTTATTTTCTTTGAAATAATCATGAACCGCCACAATGGATACACTTGGGAGGAACTCGCAGACATACACTTAACTTTCGGCGCTGCTGGAGGCAACTGTGCGCTCGCTCAGAGGATGTATCAAGAAAGATACCCGAACAGAAAACTGCCGAACCGGAGGACTTTTGTTAACGTTGATCAACGTCTGAGGGAAACGGGATCATTGCAATCCAGGATGTACAACGCAGGGAGAAATAGGTCAACACGTACTCCACAGTTTGAGGAAGAAGTATTAGAGCGATTTGAAGATAATCCATCAACAAGTACTAGAATTATTGCACGCGAGCTCCATGTTAATAACAGTCTTGTTTGGAATATTGTTTATGACAATTTGTTTTATCCGTTTCATCGGCAAAAGGTGCAAGCTCTTCGCCCCGATGATTTTCCGGCTCGTGTTGCCTTTGTTAATTGGTTTCTGCAACAAAGAGCTCTCCAACCTGAATTTCCAGCTCGTGTTTTGTTTACCGACGAAGCAAGCTTCACGCGTGAAGCCATCGTTAACACTCACAACAATCATGTGTGGGCTGAAGATAATCCACATGCTACTTTCACATGTCAAATTAACAGAATAAAATAATTGCATTGCAGACGTTATGACGATTTAGTTTAAACGCCCATAACGCCGTAACAAAGCGTCGCCGACCCATGGTTCCTATACTTAAAATGCTTGTATTGATTCCTTCTTTCATTACACAAATTTAATGCACTTAATTTTAAAACACCCTGTATATATATATATATATATATATATATATATATATTAATAATAGAATTTTTCCGCACTTATATTTTGCGCCGGCTCTCATTAGCTCTTTGTCTCAATTAAAATATGAAATATCTCGTAAAGTTTTAAGATTTATTTTTCGATGACTTTACCTTAATACTTTTATACGTAGAATAATAAAAGAAATCGATTGTTGTAAAAAAAACATAAAAATTATTTAAAGATATTTGATTACATTAAAACAACCTGATTTCCCGATGCGCGGAACTATCTCGCGGCTGGTCAGGGTCGAGAAAAGGCGCCGAGAAATAGACATGAGACGGCGTGTTTTACAATCGAATATTTATTCTTACAAATTAAACTATGCTTTTGTTACAAACAGTTATTACATAAGGCGGTTGCCTTAGAATCGCTTTTGTAATCGCAAATATGTCGCGTGATTACAAGTTGTCGGCTCGAATTTACAAGATGCGTTTTAGGTGAGTGCGAGGCGGCGCGTATTAGTATGCCGAGTTCGTACGATCGGCCCGCGGCGTTAGCTGACGGGATGATACGGGGCGCGATCGATGGGCGCGTTCGATGGGCGCGTTCGGTGGCCCGCGTGGGGCAGCGCGAAAGTAAAAGTACGCCGGTATGTCGCGTGCGTACGTAGGCGGAGCCGAATTTTGTGACTTTCGCGGAAAAGTAAAGCGCGGTGTAATGGCGCGAGGCGTGTACGGCACGTGGAGCTGTCAAACAAAATGCGTTGGAATGGCGCGAGGCGTGTGCGACACGCGGATCTGTCAAAAGAGGATGACAGGAAGTAAGCGTGTAACCGGGAACACCCGCCGGGAAGAGTACTCTCTACCACGGTACACGTCAGGATTTTGACGACAACCGGGGACACCCGGTAGGACAGAGCACGCTCTGTATACGGTGTACGTCGAGGAAAAGACCACGGTCGGGGACGCCCGACGTACTGAGAACTCTCCGTACGGGTCGTGGTCTTTCGTGTGAGCCGGGAGGCGGTGCCGGTTGCCGAGAACTCTCGGAAGAGACGAAGTACTCTCAACCTCGCCGGCACGGCCGGGGCTCAGAAAGCTGTGTCAATGTATGGGAACTCCCAAATAAAGACCGAGTACTCTCGACCTCGTCGGCACGGCTGCAGGTGGCTAGGAAGCAGGATCGGGACCGGGAGTGGTGAGCAGCGGACTGGTCGGACTGGCTTGCTATCTCACGACGGAGTCTCTTGTTTCGGCAAAATTGCCGATCTTTTATACCCCCTCGGGCCGCTATTCCGGTAGCGGGGGTGTTTAAAAAGAGTACGAAAAGGTAGACTGTTAGGATTTAAATCAGACGAGCGGGTGTCAGGGATTTAGTTATCTCCGTCAATGACGACAGCTCATTCGGTGGGGTGACATACAAAGTATAATTGCAAACACGATATACAAAAAGAAGGTTTATAAGCTGACAAATCGCGAACAAACATAAATATATCACACAATAAAAAATGTTTGAAGTAACGCCATGAGGTATATAATAACATAAATGATTATTAGAAGGCAGATGTTTAAAGGTAATCCTAAAAAATAATGATAATACGATAGTAAAATTAAATGTCGCAAGTAAGGTCAATGCGTATTAGATCGCCAGTGTTATTTAGAACGAAGAAAAAGCAGGTGTCGCGATCTGAGTACATCAAAGAATATTATTACGCGAGTAAGATATTAATACGTGACACGCACACAATGCCGTTAAGCACACAGTCACGGAGAATAAGCGCGAAGAATAGAATAAAGCGGTCGGTAAGAGAAATCACGCAAATAACGAAACGCAAGAACTTGAAGTAGAGAATAATATGTGGAAAACATCGCGAGAAATAACTAATAATCGAGTACGGTGTAAATAATGACACATGGTAGGCACGATACTCACCGCGATTCCTGAATTCCACTAAAATATTCACCGGAAGTAACGTACGAATAATCTAATGCGGCTGAATCAGCGTGGCGCTAATAAATCGCACGATAAACAAGGAATCGGGGCAATAAATATGTCAATGCGCCTCATGCGCACGTAAGACCGTCACCGACGCGCGCGGGGGCATCCGAGAACCAAGGCGACTTGCCGAAGACAAAACTACAAACTGGATAATCCTCGAGACGCGTGTACGCAATCAGACCTTTCGGTCACGACGAAATACGCAATATTATGCACTCGAACGTATTCGTAACACTCGCGAAACATCACCCAGCAAACCGTGGCGGGTCTGATAAACAATTTAACATAAACGACGCACTTGCCGGGAAGGGGATTGCCCGCACGAGATCGTACGCGCTCGTAAGAGCACGTGATTGCGTGGTACACGCGTGATATCGAACGAGCTCGTATAAGCCCTTGTTTGCGTGGTACACGCTTATCCGACAAAGCGGATCGAAATTGAAATAAAATGACTTCGCTTTCGAAGTTCAATCTCAGGACGATGATAAACGTCCCCCAGCAATTCTCTGCCACCGGATCTGGTGATACGTGTGCACCGCGCTGGGCAGCGTCGCCGGAATCGGTCCTGTCTCCTGGATGTTTGATGCAAGGACGATTACGCTCACCCTTTTCTCCACGGTTGACGTGCGGGAGGGTCGCACTACGCGTGATAACGGCCGCTGAGAAACTAATGCGAAGCCACCGCGAGGCAAAGCCGGTCCGGCACGCACTACGTCCGCTCGGCGGAAGCCGCGCACTTTTGAGTCTTTTCGAGCGTTGAAAGAAATAATTTGAGCAGATTGACTAATTCCGTTCCGGAATGTAATACTGATATTTTAGATCGCGACGGATCCCCGAATTATAGAGAGCGAGGTAAAGTTCAAGGCCGGACAATGCAAACTGCGTTTAACTATCGCGTGTCGACACTTCCGTGTCCCTTGACTGACTGCCACATTTGCCGCGAGCTTTGTGTTGCGAGCGCGGACCGGCAGAAAAAACCAAAAGACGATCGGGCTCGACCCCCCTCGCCGCGCACGGCCCGCCGCCGTCGCTGTCGCTAGCCGGAATATTTCGTAAGCGCGCCATATTTTAAACATTCCCGCCCGCCTTCGTTGACCGGGGGAAACGAATATTTACATAATATCTGTCTGAATCGAGTGGGCAAACCTTAACTATAGGGCGCTTAATTAAGGAATTATGAGTACGCACTGTTACAACACGAATATGACCATCGCGGCCAGGATGAGTTTCTGTTATTCGGCCTAAGGGCCATTTCGATGGAGGGTACCTCTCATCAACGATTAGCACAAGAGAGACGATAGTAATAGGCGGAGTGACCTTGTAAATGGAAAGGTAGCGCTGTAAGCACTCGTTCAACCATTTCGTCCAAAAACTCTAACATTTTGCGAATCATTTGCCATCGTGACAGACGAGATTCCTTCACTGTAGCAAGGGAAGGCTCTGGTATTATTACTGGTGCACTTCCCATCAGGAAATGTCCAGGAGTTAACGCGTTAAGATCCGCAGGATCGTCGGTAAGCGGAGAGAGAGGTCGCGAATTAAAGGTAGCTTCTATTTGAGTAAGCAGTGTATTCATTTCCTTGTAAGTGAGCAAGGTATCTCCAACGACTCGCTTCAAGTGAAACTTAACAGATCTGACCCCGGCTTCCCATTTACCTCCAAAGTGAGGAGCAGCAGGAGGGTTAAACTTCCACTCCGTACCGTGATTGGCTAAGATCGTTGCCAAATCACCTAACTCTTTCGAAGAAGAAAGAAATAGCTTTCGAAGTTCAGCGTTAGCGCCCTTAAAATTAGTGCCGCAATCGCTCATTAGTGTGGCACATATTCCTCTTCTGGCTGTGAACCTTTTGTAAGCGGCTATAAATGCCTCTGTAGTATAATCCGTCACTAGCTCTAGATGAATCGCTGAAGTAACGTGGCAAACAAAAAGTGCGATGTATGCCTTATAAGTCCGAGTATTCTTGCCTCTCCAAGTTTTGATGGAAAAGGGTCCTGCGTAATCGACGCCGGTGTGAAGAAATGCACGAGAAGGAGTGAGGTTCTCAACTGGGAGTGGACCCATCAGTTGCTGTGCTCGGTTCTGTCGATATCGAGCGCATCTTACGCATTTCAAGATAAATGATCGTATAGGTGCTCGTCCTCCAATGATCCAATAGTCATTTCGTATGAGCATGGTAGTGAGTTGCGTACCTCCGTGCAGGGTGCGCAAATGTGCTTCAGAGATGATTAATGATGTTAATGGAGATTCTCTGGGCAATATCAACGAATGTTTAGTGTTGGTCGGCAAAAAGGCAGCTTGTAGACGTCCTTCTACTCGCAAAAATCTACCGGAATTTAATTTTGGGGTTAGTCGGAGAAGAGGGCTGGTCTTTGTGAAGGGTTTACCGTCAGCCAGAGCTTGCAGGTCTTGCTAGAAATATGATTGTTGCACTGATTTAATCCAAAACATCTTTGCCTTTTCCAAATCTTGAGGAGTTGGTAAAGGTAGAGTGTGAGATGAATCCTCAGATCACTTGAAACGAGCTACTGCTTTCATGCTCGTCGCAGTAATGCGGAGTAAGCGAGACAAGATTGAATATCGGTAGATCAGATCCCAAAGTCTGGAGCGTGGATCTTTTATGATTGTATTAGGTGCGCAACTAAGTTCCCGCTGTTTTCCAAGAAATGGCTCCAGCAGCAAGCGCTGGTCGACTGTGGCATATCCGAAACGTCATGAACCAAGCTTAGACATATGGTAAACAAACCGCTTTGACACATTAGTGATTTTGTTTTTGCGTCATATACTTTTGGTTGTGTAAAAATGTCTGATTTTGTGCCAAATAATCGTCATTTGCGGGAAGTGTTGCTTTTCTTCTTTCATTCGAAGAAGCATGACCGGGCTGTCCCCATGATTTTTTCTCTTTGGGTTGCTGTAATAAATCCATTTTTCATCACCCGTAACGATGCGATGAAGAAAACCCTTTCTTTTTTGCCGCTGGAGCAGTTGTTCACAGACGAAAAAACGACGCTCAACATTTCTTGGCTTCAAATCATAAGGAACCCAAGTTCCTTGCTTTTGAATCATTCCCAACGCATGCAATCGCTTGGAAATGGCTTGGCGGGTAACTCCTACTGCTGAAGCAAGCTCTTTCTGCGTTTGGCACGGATCCTCATCGAGCAATGCCTCCAATTTAGCGTCTTCGAAGGTTTTTGGCCTTCCTTCACGCGGACGGTCGTCAACATCGAAATCACCGTCTTTGAAGCGACGGAACCAATCACGGCACGTTGTTTCACTTAGAGCAGCATATCCATAAACTTTTTGAAGTTCTCGATGCGCTTCAGCCGCCGTTTTCTTCGAATGAAAGAAGAAAAGCAACACTTCCCGCAAATGACGATTATTTGGCACAAAATCAGACATTTTTACACAACCGAAAGTATATGACGCAAAAACAAAATCACTAATGTGTCAAAGCGGTTTGTTTACCATATGTTTAAGCTTGGTTCATGACGTTTCGGATATGCCACAGTCGACCAGCGCTTGCTGCTGGAGCCATTTCTTGGAAAACAGCGGGAACTTAGTTGCGCACCTAATAGCAACTTTGACTGGTCGTTCCAGGTTGTCGTCATGGTTAAGAGTTCGAATCTCATTTGGCCATGATGAAGGTGGGTGAGACAGCCAGAATGGTCCTTGCCACCAGGTGGTAAACTCTGAGAGTTGCGTGGGCGTCAGTTCTCGGGTAGCACAATCCGCAGGATTTTCCTTTCCAGGTACGAATCTCCATGTTTCTTGGGGCAGGGTTTTCTGGATGTAAACCACTCTGTTGTGCACGAAATCCTTCCACCAAGACGGATGACTAGTTTCCAGGTGAATGCGACGGTAGAATCCATCCAGATGAAGATAGGCACGTTTTCACATTGAAGAACTTTTAAAACTTGAGAGATGAGCTTTGTAACCAAAACTGCGCCTTCAAGTTTTAGGCGAGGTATAGTAAGACGCTTCAGAGGAGCGACTTTGGTCTTAGCACATAACAAGCTGACCCTTACATTTCCGATAGTATCAGTGGATCGTACGTATACTGCGGCAGCAATTGCTTGCTGAGAGGCGTCACAAACCCATGTATCTCTATTTGATGATCAGACGTGATACCGATCCATCGAGGAATGGCGATGTCAGGATGTCCTCGTAATTGATTGACAAAATTGCTCCATTTGCGAGACACCCTGTTGGGCAGAGGATCGTCCTATCTGAGTTTCAGAGTTAACAATTCTTGTATAAAAACTTTAGCAGTTATAACGACTGGGGAGAGTAGGCCAAGAGAATCAAAGATTTTAGCAATAACGGACATAATGGCTCGTTTAGTTATTGCTTTTGTTGACGGTACCGCAATAGTGAAATGAAAGGTGTCTGTTGAAGGATTCCAACATGAGCCTAGAGCGTGAACGGTAGCATTGTCGTCGATCCTCACCGGAGATGAAATGGTTTGTTTGTCCGAAGGGATGGAGGCAAGAATTTCTGGTTTATTGGCGGCCCATTTGTGTAGAGAAAAGCCGCTCGCCATACAGAGGCGTGTTACCTGCTGAACAGTTTCTTGTGCCAATTGTACAGAGTCGGCCCATCCAAAGATATCTTCAACATAGCGTCTTTTCGTTAAAGTCGGAACGGCAAGGGGATAATTCAGACCTTCGTCCTCAACGAGTTGCAGGAGCGTGCAAAGAGCTAAGTATGGTGCACATATTAAACCATAAGTAACGGTATTCAGTTGAAAAATCAAAAGGGAAAGAATGCCTTTTAACCAGCGAATCCAAAAGATTCTTTGAAGGTCCCGATCCTTGGGGTGAATGAGAATCTGTCGGTACATCTTCACCATATCTGACGTGAAGACGTACGGGAATCGGCGGAACCAAACCAGAACGTCAGGCAGGTTAGTTTGTAACTTGGCTCCTGTATGCAATAAATCCTTTAAAGAATATCCTGTTGATGTGCGACTTAAACCATTGAAGACTACCCGGATCCTATTGAGATCGTCTTCACGCAACACTCCGTGGTGTAGTAAATAATAAACCTGTTGAGGTTCCGGAGCGGCGTCTGATACGAGCGTCATATGTTGCATCTTCTCATATTCGTTCATGAAATCGCAATATGCTTTTGCATAAGGTGAATCGGAAGTGAATCATCTAGATAGACTCGTAATGATTTGAGCAGCCTTTGTGCGAGAATCTCCCAATTTGTCTGCAGGTTGGTTGAATGGCAACCTGATTTGGTAACGTCCGGTTGCATCACGAGTATGAGTAGTTTGAAAATGCAGTTCACATTGTAGATCCTCAGCGGATAGAGAAGAGTTAGTAGCAGCAGGAATCTCATCCAGTTCCCAAAATCGGTGCAGTAAGTCATAAAGCTCTCGGTCTATTGAAACATGGTGACTCTGGGCAATGAGAGAGGGAGAATCGTTCCCTAATGGACCAGAAATGATCCAGCCAAGTTTTGTACGTTGTGCAACGGGAGTATCAACGGCTCCTTTCATGATTACTTCTTCAATTAAGTGGCCATAAACATCTGCTCCAAGTATGACGTCGATCGCACCTGGAACTGCAAACTCTGGGTCCGCATACAGCAATCCTTTCAAGTGTTCTCAAACCGATCCGTCAAAACGTGCTGACGGTAATGAAGTAGTGAGCTTTGATAAGATGTGAGCGCGGACGGAACCATCATATTCGCTGTCAAAATGAGGCTTAAAATTGAAGGTGACAACTCCTCGAGTTCTGCGAGCTTTCCGGGCCCCTATTCCAATTAAGGCGGTGAAAGAGTGTTCTCTTGGAAGATGCAGTCGTACGAGTCTTTCAAAAATTAACGATATTTCGGAACCTTGGTCAAGCAAAGCGCGAGCCTTAGCGTATTCTCCGTGAGGAGTCTCAATCAAAATCTGCGCTGTGGCCAATAGAACGCCTGAGATGGACCTCAGGATTTAAGCAGAATTCACTGATTTCGCATCCGCGGTAGTAGATGTATTGGACGTCGAATCAGCCTTCGATTCGGACTTAATTGCTGTAGGCTCAATCTTGAAAGGTTTCTTGTTGGGTTGATGGATAGTGGTGTGATGTTTGCTTCCACATTTTAAACATCGCTTCGTGATGCGACTGCTGAAGATCTGTGAGCGCCGAGGCAATTGTAACACAACTTGTGTTTAGAAATGATTGCCATACGTTGCGGAACGATGTTTTCGATAGGTACTTTGAGCAATGTGCAATATAATGCTTTGACGAGCAAACTACGCAGGAATTTGGCTTAACTGCCGTGTCGTCCTTTGGCTTCCTTTGGAAATGTGATTTCGCGGCAGGTTGTTGTAAGCGAGGCGTTGCCTTTACTTGTCGACATTTCTTAACAGTTTGAAGAGAGCGCAAACGATTTAACACGAAAGCGCTGAATTGGTCCCACGTAGGGGGCTGCTTAGCCAAACCTAAATGTTTCTCCCATGCCTTGACAGAATCAGAGTCGAGACGTTGAACGGCAGTGAATACTAAAACGTCATCCTAATGTTGTACAGGACGTTGCAGAGTTTCAAGTGTGCGGTAAATTTGCATGATGTTCGTATAAAGTTGTTCCATCTCGCTCGCTGATTTTTTTGTCATACGCTTCAAGTTGAATAAAGATTGAAGAGCTTTATTGACAAGCAATCGCGTATTTCCGTAAAAGGAGATTAAGGCATCCCATGCCTTTTAGAAATTATCAGAAGTGAGCGTTGTATTTTTTAGCAAAAGGGCAGCTGAACCTGTCATACTCGTCTTCAAATATTGCAGCTTCTCTATAGATGGGAGCGTAGGATTTATTATAACGATCGAGTTAAATAAGTCTTTGAAGGACAGCCAATCAGTCTGAGATCCGTTAAATTTCGGTAATTCAATACGCGGTAAACGTGCGTGATGGTAAAACGGTGGATTTTGCGAGGTAGAATTCGTTGGATTGTTCGTAATAGAATCCGTAGGATTGTCTGATATCGAGTGCGTCAAAGTCGCTTGTGTCACTGCTTCAGGTCCCGGTTCACGAGGAGGTTCAAGGGGGGAATCTATTTGTTCGAGAGCGGCGAGATAGCAATCGTGTGTCAATAGGTAAAGCTGTTCAGAGAAATATACATGATTACGCAAACGCGACATGTCAGCAGGGCTTAATTCTCTCATGGCCATAATGATGGCATGATGTTGACGCAAGAACTCTTCCCAATTTTTTTTGAGATGATCAAGACGCGCGCGTGTACCTTGCGAGGCCATATTCGAATCTCCAACGTTAGTTAAAGATTTAACCGCGTTAGTAATTAAGGGGGGAAACCCATTTGTCGGGTCAAAAAATGCATGATTTTTAGGAATTTTTTTTCTCGGGTATAATGACTCCAAACGTTTTGAAATTTTTATGACATTTTAACATATAATTAAAGATTAAAAAAAAATTTTTTTATGCAAAAATATTGGAATTTAATATCAAAATGGCGGCCATTTGCATCTCGCCTCGCTAATTACTGTGTGCAGGATAGCGTCCTTAATTTTTATCTGAAACCAAAAAACCAAAGTTTTTTTTAAAGCTTAGGATAGTAGTTTTTATATGACGTCGAGATATTTTAAAAAAATTGCAATTGCATGTTTTTTCATAGTTTATGTATTTTTCGCATAAAAAATGACATTAGAATGTAAAAAAAAACGTTAAAAAATTTTTTTTTCAAAAATTAAAAATCGTCATATTCAAGACAATTTAATTATCTTTAAAATGAGCCTAATATAGTCCAATCGGTTCAGTAGAATTTTTTCAATCCTGCACACAAATAAAAAAAACACGTTACAAGAAAAACGCGTTTAAAGTTTTTAAGGTAATACAGGGTGCGGCAAGCACATTTCGTTCTGCATTTTTCGTTCTGCAGCGTATCGACGCGACAAAAGACGGAGCTCAACTGGTTGTAGATTAAAGAAAATAAAAAGTGGGCCAATTCACAGGCACATTTATGACGATGCCGAAACGGGGAGCAGGTAGCACGCTGCGTGGCGTCTTTCGGACCTTTGTCGCGCGCTCGCTCGGCTTGTCTACAAGCTGTAACTTCGTAAATACTGTAGATATCGACTTGAAATTTTCAGGGGATATTCATGAAAAGTTTAGCAATCGATTAAGACTATTTCCAAAAATCTATTTTTTAGACCCGACAAATGGGTTTCCCCCCTTAAATCTACTTGGATGAGCTGCAGCTCTAAACGAGCTTCAACATGACTGAGTCTCATCCTGAGGCCGTTCGCCGAATCCGGCTCAAAGGACCAAAATGTTTAAAAAGAGTACAAAAAGGTAGACTGTTAGGATTCAAATCAGACGAGTGCGAATAATGACACGTCAGTAGGCACGAGACTCACCGCGATTCCTGAATTCCACTAAAATATTCACTGGAAGTAACGTGGGTAATACTGAAGGAGACGGTCCTCCTTACCGATTTCGATGAAATTAGGCTTAATCGATTTGTTTTTGCTTAAAACGAAAGAATTTGGCAGAAAAAAGCGTCGCTCTGCCTTGCGAAGCGAGATATTAACTGTTAAAGTTAACGACTATAGGGTGGGTCTTCGGCCCCCTACCGCACCCTCTTCGCCGATAGGCAGGGTGGACCTTGCTTTACAACTTAGCATAGGTTAGTGACGCGCTTTACAAGTATGTGCTTTGTATGTGCTTCAAAACTTACAAAGCGCATACTTGTAAAGTTTTGAAGCACATACAAAGCACATACTTGTAAAGCGCGTCACTAACCTATGCTAAGTTGTAAAGCGTGGTCCACCTTGCCTACCGGCAAAGGGGGTGCGGGAGGGGGGCCGATGGCCCCCCCTTGCATCCTCCCGCGTGTGTGTGTTTGTGTTCCCCGCGGCTACATACGCATGTTCCGTAGGCGTATGTAGCCGCGGGGAGCGCGGGGCATGGTCAGAGTCGCTACATCTCCTCGGTATGACAGGTTTCATAACCTAATAGTCGTCAACTTTAACAGTTAATATCTCGCTTCGCGAGGCAGAGCGACGCTTTTTTCTGCCAGATTCTTTCGTCTTAAGCAAAAACGAATCGATTAAGCCTGATTTAATCGAAATCGGTGAGGAGGACCGTCTCCTTCAGTATTACCGTAACGTGCGAATAATCTAATGCGGCTGAATCAGCGTGGCGCTAACAAATCGCACGATGAAAAAGGAATCGGGGCAATAATTATGTCAAAGCACCTCATGCGCACGTAAGACCGTCACCGACGCGACGAGGGGGCATCCGAGAACCAAAGCGACTTGCCGAAGACAAAACTACAAGCTGGATAAGCCTCGAGACGCGTGTACGCAATCAGACCTTTCGGTCACGACGAAATACGCAATATTATGCACTCGAACGTATTCGTAACACTCGCAAAACATCACCCAGCAAACCGTGGCGGGTCTGATAAACAATTTAACATAAACGACGCACTTGCCGGGAAGGGGATTGCCCGCACGAGATCGTACGCGCTCGTAAGAGCACGTGATTGCGTGGTACACGCGTGATATCGAACGAGCTCGTATAAGCCCTTGTTTGCGTGGTACACGCTTATCCGACAAAGCGGATCGAAATTGAAATAAAATGACTTCGCTTTCAAAGCTCAATCTCAGGACGATGATAAACGTCCCCCAGAAATTCTTTGCCACCGGATTTGGTGATACGTGTGCACCGCGCTGGGCAGCGTCGCCGGAATCGGTCCTGTCTCCTGGATGTTTGATGCAAGGACGATCACGCTCACCCTTTTCTCCACGGTTGACGTGCGGGAGGGTCGCACTACGCGTGATAACGGCCGCTGAGAAACTAACACGAGGGCACCGCGAGGCCAAGCCGGTCCGGCACGCACCACGTCCGCTCGACGGAAGCCGCGCACTTTTGAATCTTTTCGAGCGTTGTAAGAAATAATTCGAGCAGATTAACTAATTCCGTTCCGGAATGTAATACTGATATTCTAGATCGCGACGGATCCCCGAATTATAGAGAGCGAGGTAAAGTTCAAGGCCGGACAATGCAAACTGCGTTTAACTATCGCGTGTCGACACGTCCGTGTCCATTGACTGACTGCCACATTCGTCGCCGCGAGCTTTGTGTTTCGAGCGCGGACCGGCAAAAAAAACCAAAAAACGATCGGGCTCGGCCCCCCTCGCCGCGCACGGCCCGCCGCCGTCGCTGTCTCTAGCCGGAATATTTCGTAAACGCGCTGTATTTTAAACAGGACGTATCGTCGACGCGGAGGCGCACGTGGCGGGGATACCGGGCCGGAACGGTAGAGGCGACGAGCGCCGTTCTCGGGTCCCGTTCGGTCGCTCCGAGACGGTCCCGGCGGCTAGTGCGCCGACTTTATTTCGTTTAAAAATGTGTGGGGGCATTCCGCCCCCTTGCTTCGCCCGGCGGGTGATCGTCCGGGCGGCTCGGCTGTTGGTCGGCCGGAACGATGCATTTTTGGGGATGCATCGTTACAACATTTAAAGATATTAGATTGTAGACACATTCAATTTTGGAAAATTGCAAATGTAAAAATTAATATTATTATTCGATTCCTTTCATTGGTAATTATTTACAAAAAAACCGCACACGCCAATGACCTTGACCTTGACATATGTTGTCAAGGTCACTCTCCTGAGTGACCTTCAGAAGTTTTTAGCCGGCGGTCATTGTTTATTAAAAAGTTATAAACAAAAAAGTTTGAAAAATGTAGCAGTTATTTTGAGTATTGAAAGACATAAACGACTTTGACCTTGACATATGTTGTCAAGGTCACTCTCCTGAGTGACCTTCAGAAGGTTTTAGCTGGCGGTCATTGTTTATTAAAAAGTTAAAAACAAAAAAACTTTGGTGGGGAGTTATTTAAAGCAGTGAATTGTTGGTATATTGAAAGGAAAGTTATTTAAAGCAGAGAATAGTTGATATATTGAAAAGTATATACACTATTTTATGTATTAGGAAGCGTGAATACAAGTATTCTCTGCTTTAATCATGGCAAAAGCATGTTAAACCTTTGTTAAAGCAGATAATAGTTAGTTATTGACAAAACCTATAGGTTAGTGGCGCGCTTTACAAGAATGTGCTTTGTAAGTTGAAGCACATACAAAGCACACACTTGTAAAGCGCCCCACTAACCTATAGGTTAGTGACGCGCTTTACAAGTATGTGCTTTGTAAGTTGAAGCACATACTCTCTATTCTCTGCTTTAACTTTTCTTTCAATATACCAACAATTCGCTACTTTAACTAACTTTCCTTCGTTCATATACATGTACTATTTCCACATAAATATTAGTCATTTATGTCTATTAGTACTCAAAATAACTGCTATACTTTCAAAACTTTTTTTGTTAATAACTTTTTAACGAATAATGACCGCCGGCTAAAAACTTCTGAAGGTTACTCAGGAGAGTGACCTTGACAACATATGTCAAGGTCAAGGTCATTCGCGGGTGCGGTTTTTTTGTAAATAATTACCCTTTCATTATTCTACACATAAAAGTATTAAAGTAAAATCATCGAGAAGTGAATACTTTACAAGATATTTTATATTTGATATTAAAAATATCATGACAAAATTTAAAATATCTCAGAAAATTCTTTACAAAAGAGAGCTTTACTATAGTGTTTTGAAAACGTCTCGGTAAGACTTCCGAAAAGCCCCTACCTCCAAATTTAATGAAACTTGCAGCAATTGTAGAGCATTAAAGGACACGCCCACACCATGAAGGATTTTGTACGGAAACAAATAGGAACGGAGTAATTAAAAAATACAAATGGTAAATTGTATGATTTACTAATTACCAACTAATGATTACTGATTACATATTAATATGTGTGTACAAGCAATACATATAAACATACATATAAACGTGGGAGCGGCAAAGAGAAACCAAAACCTAGACCAAAAATTCAAAAGCAAAATAAAAAATTTAAATATATAAAAAGTTAAAACTAATCTATACAACCTAAACCCAAACTAACCTCACCTCACCTCACCTCACCAAAGAGATCAAAAACCCCGCCAAAAATTCTCTACTGTAGTTCACTGCCCTATAAATGTAACCACAGCGTGGCAGCTCATTATATGCTCGCCATTCATCAGCTGGAAAAAAAGATAGAAAAAGTGGAGAGCAGCGGAGGTGAAAAGTTAGAGAGCAGCGAACTAATGAAGAAGATAAAGGAGAATTAAAGTAATTTAAATCGACCGTGACTGGCAATATATAACGTCTTTCCGATATGAACATTGAAAAACTGTGAGCCAACTTGGTTTGTCGGATTCACACAGCACATTTTCGGATCAATCGTCAAGACATTATTAATTTCGACCATGGGTTTTGGTCAGTTGATGTAATTTCTAAATTAAATAGTTTAAATTTTTATTGCGAACAAATATCACCCCAGCCAGGGTTTGAACCTGGAACCTCCCGTATACCGTGCGGGTGTCGTGCCAATTCGACCACTGGGGCTGTGGTGATATTTATCGCAATAACAACTATAAGATGGAGCACACCGATACTTCGGTCGACGGTGTATAATAAACAGAATAATAAATTTCTTTCGCCAGTAAAGATAAAGGAGATGGAAAGAAACTCCGAATTAGCCGAAAGGAGAAGAAGGAGAAATAATATAATTATAAAAGGAGTAAAGATAGAAAACGGAAGTGAAAGGAAAGAGATGGAGAAATTCCTTGGAAAAATAACTAAAAAGAAGGTGGAAGTGGACGAGGTGCAGGCAATTGGCCGAGGAGTGTATAAAATGACGTTAGTTAGATTCAATAAATGGGAAGATAAGAGAGAAATAATGGCAATGAGAAAGGAGATAGGAAAAGCAAGAAAGATATTTTTAGATGACGATCTGACGGCGACAGAGAGGCAGATACAAAAACATCTGTGGAGTATAGTAAAGGCAGAGAAAGAAAAGGGGAAGAGTGCAACGGTAGGGTATCAAAAGATATGGATAGACAATGACGAGAGGAGATGGAATGAAAGAACTGGAATGCTGGAAAGCGGAGGTGCTTTTCGGAAAGAGTAGAGAAGAGAGAAGACAGGGAGAGGGAGAGAGGGAGAGGGAGAGGGAGAGAGGAGGGAGAAGAGGAAAATGGGGCGGAGAAAGGAAGAGGATTAAGGTTATGCTTTTAGAATGTGGCGGGACTAATTAACAAATGCGAGGAAACATGGGACTATTTGGATAATTTTGATGTGATAGGACTAGTAGAAACATGAATAGAAGAGGACAATTGGAGGAAGATTAAAAATAAGATGTCCAGCAAATTCATTTGGAATTGTGTTCCAGCGAAAAGGGAACACAGGAAAGGAAGAGCAAAAGGAAGGATAATAACAGCAGTCAACAATAATTTGAAATTTTTAGAGGTTAGGGAGATTAGCGACGAGATGGTAGAAAACAGACTAGAGTATAATGGAAACAAATGGAGAATAATCACGCTGTACAGTCAAAAGATGGAGGATACGATGGAAACACTAAGGGAGAAGGTACAAGAAGAGGATGAAGATTGGTTGCTGGTAGGAGGTGATTTCAACGCGAGGACGGGAAGCAGAGGAGGACCGATAAATGATGAAGAAAAAAATGAAAAGAGGAGCGAGACCAGAAAGTCAGTAGGTAAAGTTGTGAATAGAGAGGGACGTATATTAATAGATAAATTAGAAGAAAGAGGATAGGCGTTATTAAATGGGAGTTTTGGAAGGGAAGGGGGGTGGACTTGTATAGGAGAGATAGGATCATCGGTTATAGACTAGGGAATGACAGAGCAGGAAAAGAGGTGAAAACGGTTAAAGAAAGAATTAGAACGGAATCGGATCATGTTCCTCTGGAGGTGGAGTTAACAGGACCACAGGTGACAGAGACAGGGAGAAAGAAGAAAGAAGTGGAACTAGAGAATAGCGATTGGACAGAAGAAGGGAGGAAAGAATATCATGAGAAATGTGAAAGATGGTCAAGTACACAAATAGATACAGAAGATATCTGGAAGGAGAAAAAAAAAGTAAGAAGCGCTATTACGAACCACAAGAGAAGGATAATTCTATGGAGATTAGGAAAAAGAGAATGGTACAATAAAGAATGGAAGGAAAGGATAAGAAGATTAAGGAGATTGATGAGAGACTAGAAGAAGGGAAGAATCGAAAAAGAAGAGTTTGTGAGGGAAAGAAAGGAGCACAAGGAATGGTGTAAAGAGCAGAAGAGGAGGCATAAAAGTGAGGAAGAAGAAAAAATAAGGAACATTAAAAACGAAGCGGATGCTTGGAAGTATATAAATAAACTAGCTGGTTACCCGGGCTTCGCCCCGGCGGACTTCTCGCCCTATTGTAGACATCAGTTAGTACATAGACAACAGAGGAAATGAACAATACGATAAAGAAATTTAAATCTGAAGCGATAGAATTGGAGCAGAATTCAGAAGTACGAACAAACACTAACATAATTTTAATTCATCTGTATCATGTCATGAGATAATATTGTTCATTACAATCAAACGAAAGTTTATTGAAGTCAAAATCGATTTCAGCCGTTGCGTCAAAGAATGCGGTAATTCGAGTGTCAAAGTTATATTTGACGATGTATGAACGAAGGAAAGTTATTTAAAGCAGCGAATCGTTTATATATTGAACAGTCTTTTTATTATAACAGAGAATGTGCTGTACAGATATTAAGCGTCAAAGTTAACGAAACAGAAATAATTTGTTAAAGCAGAGAATAGTTGGTATATGAAAAGTACATATTTATATGTACGATGAATAGTTGTTATATAAATATGTACTTTTTAAATACCAACTATTCTTTGCTTTAACAAATTATTTCTGCTTTGTTAACTTCGACGTTTAATATCTATAGCTGAAATAATTTGTTAAAGCAGAGAATAGTTGGTATATGAAAAGTATGCTTTGTAAGTTAAAGCGAGGTCCACTCTGTACAGGGTTGGTAGGGGGGATGTGAAGGGGGCCGCGGTGGCAAACACAGCAAATGGAGAACGACGTTTCTTAATTGTAAATTTTCAGCTTCGAGTTTTGCATCGCAATATCTCCGCTTGTAGGGCACGTAGCGGAAACATAAAAACACTTTTATTATACTAATTTGGTCCAAGCTATCCATTAAGCCTAGTTGAAACTTAATCCGTTCGCTAGTTATCGAGATCTCAAAATCTCGGGTACTCGCAACTCGTTGCGTCGCGTTAATAGAGCCACGGCGGTCTCGCTTTGCGCGTACTTGGCGCGAGGCACTACCGTGTCTCTTGATTACTTTGATTTTTTCAAGGTAAAGATATTACTTGGATTCTTTCAAGGCAGATTATCAACATAAATAATAATTTTAAACAATAAGCAAAACCCGTTCGCAATTACCCTAGCTACGATTCGGCATTGCCCCGCGTGCGGCGGGTAACTCCGAATGGCAAAGTTTTTCTTTTTGTTTTAAATTGTTCATGTTGAAAATTTATAAAAATTATTATAATTTAAAGCCAAATAACTGGAATATTACTTGAAATAGACTTCTATAATTGATAAATAATCGTCAGCTTTATTTAACTTTTCCCCTAGATGTTCGCAATTCTTCCATTCTCCCATACCCTTAAAACTATTTTCGTTAATAAATTTATTGTGGAATAAGTGGGTATTTGTAAGCAATAACCAAGTCAATATCTCATCGGGTCAAAGAGATATTGAAAAATCCGTAAAAATATATTTTACCCCTTTTTACCCCCTTAAGAGTCGAATTTTTAAAAATCCCTTCTTAGTGAGAGCTTACGTCATAAAAGAAATGTACCTACTCCCCAAATTTCATGTTTCTACGTTCAGGGGTTGGGCTGGGCGTTGATGAGTCAGTTTACGGCAATTAAATACCGTAGCAAAGTACATAATTTAGCAAAATTTGTGTTTTTTTACGTTTGCAAAAGACATTACGTTTGTCTTAGACGGTAAAAGGTATAATGTTTATAAGAGAGGCAACAACATATGGCTGTAAAAGACACCATGGGTGCTTTCCAGCAACGTACACAGGCAACACTGTGTAACACAGTGTACGACCTAGTGCTTTCCAACTACGACACAAGTCGACACAATCGTACACAGCTAAAATCTTGTGTTGCATGGATACCAATATAAAAATGTGATACAATTTTCTTTTCTACAGAGTGGTATTCTGGTAATCTGCGTGAAGATCCGAGAAGGGCGTTGTACAAAAATTACGCACAATGTATTAGTAACTGAAAGACTATTGTTCCAGTCTATTTCACTGATATTTGAGCTCTCTGTACTTGTACTTGTAGTACTGATACTGGTGTTCATTTCACTCTCTATTAGAAGACTAATCGTTATCTATTTTTTAATATTCATCTATATAAAAAATACTTAATTAATTAATTAATAAAACTTGTAAATTTTATTAATAAGTAAAATTAACAAAAACCGCATAAATTAGGTACCATACAAAATAAACATGTCATACTCAATTTATATTCCAAAGTATATATTTACTTAACTTTATATTATTTTTTCATAACCACTTAATTTATATAATTTGATTAGATTTTTATCAGTTTCTTCTGTATACTTATCTAATAAATAAGTTAATAGTGATTGTTCTGCACTCTAGCGGTGAAATAAAATAGCTAAACAGCGTTCCAGCTACAAGTCGACACTGTGTAACACTGTGTCACACAGTGCATGACTGTGTTCAATAGCTGGAAAGCACCCCATGTTTGTAAAAAACACTATAGCCGGTATTCATAGTCGGATCTTATATTTAAGACCGTCTTAAGTACAATCTTGAGATGTAATGAACCAATCACACAGCCGTATTAGCGTCTTAAGACATTACTTAAGACAGTCTTAAAATAAGATCCAACTATGAATACCGGCTTATGTCTGTAAGAGTTTCTGTGTCTGTAAGAGACACCATGTCTGTAAAAGTTTCTGTGTCTGTAAGAGACACCATGTCTGTAGAAAATTCAGTGTCTAAAAAACTACCCGCCACACGCGGGGCAATGCCGTAGCTGGGGTAATTACAAACGGGTTTTGCTTATTGTTTAAAATTATAATTCATGTTGAAAATCTATAAATATTAATTACTGTAGTTTAAAGTAACTTTTCTATTTAAAGTAATCAAATAACTAAAGTATCATTTAAAATGAAGGCTTCTATAGTTGATAAATAATCGTCGGCTTTATTTAACTTTTCTCTTAAATGTTTGCAATTCTTCCACTCTCCCCTACGGCCCTTAAAATTATTTTTGTTAATAAATTTATTGTGGAATACGGAAGCAAATGTTATTTTTTTAAAAATAATTGTTGGGCTGAGTATAACAACCAAAAAAGTACTATTAATTAATTAATTTACAGGAGATACGAAGGGTTCTATAATTCACCCTTGAATCTAGATTTATCCCTTTAGAGGTTGATTAGGGCAAAATCCTGAAATACGTTTCTGAGCATTTGTATGGGTGACCTTTGTAAACAAGAACCAAGTCGATATCTCATCGGGCCTAAGAGATATTGACGAATCCGTGAAAATACATTTTAACCCTTTTCACACCCTTAAGGGCCGAATTTTTAAAAATCCCTTCTTAGTGGGTGCTTACGTCATGAGAGGAATACACCCCTCGAATTTCATGTTTCTAGGTTCAGGGGTTTGGGCTGGGCGTTGATGAGTCAGTCAGTCAGTGAGTGAGTGAGTCAGGACATCTGTCTTTATATATATAGATACAGGAAAAAGAAAAATGAGGGGATAAGCGAGGAGATACAAATAGACGAGGGGAGAGACCATTTCATGGAAATGTTAGGCGGGACAAAGGAAAGGGTAGTGCTAGACATAGAAGACGACGGCGAAGAGGATGTCACGAAGGTGGAGGTAACGGTGAGAGTCGAAGAAATATCGAGAGAAGAGGTGATTGAAGTAATAAAGAAGCTGAAGATGGGAAAGGCAACAGGAGAGGACGGGATTGAGAACGAGTCGTGGAGATTTATGCAGAAGGATGTAGGTGAAAAATTCTTGAAGTTAATTAATAGAATATGGAGAGGAGAGGGCATACCGGGAGATTGGAATAAAGGTATGATTAGTCCAATATATAAAAGAGGAGAGAGAAACAACCCGAAAAACTACCGGGGAGTTACGTTAATGAATACGGGGTACAAAATTTATACAAGTATCTTAAATGCTAGGTTGGAGAAGGAGGTGAAGAGTAAGTTAAGGGAAGTGCAATTCGGGTTTAGAAAGAATAGAGGAACGATGGATGCAATATACAGGGTAAACTATGTAGCGAATAAGGAGCTGAGTAAGAAGAGTGCAAAGGTTTTTGCATTCTTTGTTGATCTTAAGGCAGCTTTCGATAGAGTGGATAGAAAAAAATTGAATGAAACAATGAAGAAGATAGGAATTGAAGATAACTTGAGGCGAAGTATGATGGAAACACAAAGAAACAAAAAATGTTGTGAAGATAAGGGATAAGAAGACAGAGGAATTTTGGACAGAAAAGAGACTAAGACAAGGATGCCCGTTGAGCCCGAACCTATTCAATGTATATATTATGGACTAGCTGGTTACCCGGGCTTCGCCCAGGAGGACCTCTCGCCCCATTGTAGACATCAGTTAGTACATAGACAATAGAGGAAAGAACAATACGATGAAGAAATTTAAATCTGAAGCAATAGAATTGGAGCAAAAGTACGAACAAACACTAACATAATTTTAATTCATTTTTATTATGTCATGAGATAATATTGTTCATTACAATCAAACAAAAGTTTATTGGAGTCAAAATCGATTTAAAGTAATTAAATACCGTAACGAAGCACGGGTATAAGGCTAGTAATAAATACAAAAGTAAACGTTTAGTGATGATTTATTCAACACTATCATTAGGAATCTGATAGATTTCAGCCATTGCATCAAAGAATGCGGTAATCCAAGTGTCAAAGTTATATTTGACGATGTATGAACGTTATTTAAAGCAGCAAATCGTTTGTATATTGAACAGTCTTTTTATTATAGCAGAGAATGTGCTGTACAGTTATTAAGCGTCGAAGTTAACGAAACAGAAATAATTTGTTAAAGCAGAGAATAGTTGGTATGTGAAGAGTACATATTAATATGTACTTTTTATATACCAACTACTCTGCTTTAACAAATTATTTAACAAATAATTTTTTAAAGCAGAGAATAGTTGGTATATAAAAAGTACATATTTATATGCACGAAAAATAGTTGTTATATAAATATGTACTTCTCATATACCAACTATTCTTTGCTTTAACAAATTATTTCTGCTTAACAAATAATTTGTTAAAGCAGAGAATAGTTGGTATATAAAAAGTACATATTTATATGCACGATGAATAGTTGTTATATAAATATGTACTTTTTATACACCAACTATTCTTTGCTTTAACAAATTATTTCTGCTTTGTTAACTTCGACGCTTAATATCTATAGCAGAAATAATTTGTTAAAGCAGAGAATAGTTGGTATATGAAAAGTATGCTTCGTAAGTTGAAGCGAGGTCCACTCTGTACAGGGTTGGGAGGGGGGATGCGGAGTGGGCTTTCGGTATTTAAAAAAAACAGAAACAATTTATAAAACGAAAAATGCTATATACAAAGAAGTATTATAATTTTATTGGTTTTAAGTAACAAACCTTCATAAATTTCAAATTCTATGCACAAATGTCTACAAAGGGGCGAGACGTCCTTTGGGGCGAAGCCCGGGTAACCAGCTAGTATAGATTAACGAATCTCTGAAAACACAATTTACCCTTTTTCACCCCCTTAGGGATTAAATTTTTAAAAATCCCTTCTTAGTGGGTGCTTACGCCATGAGAGGAATACACTCCCCGAATTTCATGTTTCTAGGTTCAGGGGTTTGGGCTGGACGTTGATGAGTGAGTGAGTCAGTGAGTCAGGACATTTGTCTTTATATACAGGGTGCGAGAAAAGTCTGGAAACGGTCAAATATCTCGAAAACAAGACATTTTAGGAAAAATGTTTCATACAGAAATTGTAGGGTTTAAAAAGATTTGTTTACTGACTTTATCAGTTTGATCTTAGGTGGCGTCGTTTAGGTCAAATCAGGGTCACTTTAAATTTTTTAAATCGGACCCCCTATTTTTTATTGCATATTTTTGTAGCTCTTGTCGAGGAGTTTCCAAAACACTATAACAAAACTCTCTTTTGTTAAAAATTTTGTGAGATATTTCAAATTTTGTCATTAAATTTTTAATATAAAATATGAAATATTTCGTAAAGTATTCACTTTTTGATGACTTTACCATAATACTTTTATACGTAGAATAATGAAAGAAATTGAACAATATTATTAATTTTTACATTTGCAATTTTGTAAAATTGAATGCGTCTACAAAATGCAATCAAATTTTTTATAATTTTTTCTGTTTTTTTACAACAATCGATTCTTTTCATTATTCTACGCATAAAAGTATTAAGATAAAATCAACGAAAAGTGAATACTTTATGAGATATTTCATATTTTATATTAAAAATTTAATGACAAAATTTAAAATATCTCGGGACATTTTTAACGAAAGAGAGTTTTGTTATAGTGTTTTGAAAACTTCTCGACAAGGGCTACAAGAATATGCAATAAAAAATAGGGGGTCCGATTTAAAGTCATTTCAAGATGGCTAATGACAGACATGGGTCACCATGAAATAAAACATCGCGGTGCACCGCAAGATTCTTAAGTGGACGCTCGCGTAAATCTCGCGGTTCTTCTAAACAAACTGCATCTGTCACGTTAAAAATCCACACGTGTCCAAGACGCGTTTGTCAGTAATAAACAAGTCACTAGAAGAAATATTAATTTGCACCCTCAAAAAGTGGGAGTAAAAAAGAGTTTTTATGATCAACTCGCCAATGGACAAACACCAAAAAAAAATCGGGTCGTAAGTGGTGACGATTTTTCGGTACCTCGTCAAGAGATAGGCGAAAAACCGAAATTTACGTCACACTTGCGACTTCCCGCTCCTAGACACAGTTTACGGTTCCAGTTCTACCATTTTTGGAAACAGCTCTCCTGCTTAAGGGGATCCTAAAGCGAAGGCCGAGCTCCGACGATGTCGCTGTTTTACCGTCAAAATTACCGACAAATTGACAAATTTTCGCTAAGCTCCAGGTTTTTTTTGACTGCATGGAATGATAAATCCTCCAGGATTAAAGTATAAACGCAAACGGACAGGGCTGTGATCGATTTTACGCAGAGGAAGAAAGAAAGTATAATGACATTTATATTTACGTTTAGGGTGGATACACCGCCAAGGTTACAGTTGACAAGTCATGAAAACATCAGCTTTATACACAATTTTGGTAGCTTTCATGCACAATGCAAACAACACGCCGCGTCCGTTGGAGTGTCTACTTTAATTCTGCAAAAGGAATTATAATTCTATACAGCCAATAAAAATCTGGAGCTTAGGGAAAATTTTCGGTCTGTATACGCCCGAGATTTCTATAACTAGAGTAAGAAATACGTCAAGTTTAGTTCCGACATATCACGGTAGAGGGTACTGCAGAGAATCAAGGTCGGTAAATATAAATGTTATTTTATAATTTTTGTCTTTTTCGGCATAAAATTGAACAGTGCCGTATCCGTTTGCGTTTATACTTTAATTCTGGAGAAGGATTTATCATTCCATGCAGTTAATAAAAAGCTGGAGCTGTGCGAAAATTTTGGAACCGACCTTGCGTTCAGCAGACCAAGTCGCTCAATAGCAATCGAACGTGATTGGCTCTTACTTTTAGAACCAACATGCATTTTTACGTTTTTGTGTATATACAGGGTGTTTTAAAATTAAGTGCATTAAATTTGTGTAATGAAAGAAGAAATCAATACAAGCATTTTAAGTATAGGAAGCATGGGTCGGCGACGCTTCGTTACGGCGTTATAAGCGTATAAAGTAAATCGTCACAAGTACTACGCCCGCGTTGTAGTTTGTTTGCCTCTCGTTTGTTTACTTCTCAAGGTGCTTGCAAGTTCTTTCTTTCACTTTCCTCGTGTTTTCTCAGCCAAGCTGTAGTGATCACGTTGTCAGTCGAGCTGTGCTACTCACAGTGAGAAACGAGTAGCTGGTAATAAACGAGTAGCTTTATTTTTTTGAAATAATCATGAACCGCCACAATGGATACACTTGGGAGGAACTCGCAGACATACACTTAACTTTCGGCGCTGCTGGAGGCAACTGTGCGCTCGCTCAGAGGATGTATCAAGAAAGATACCCAAACAGAAGACTGCCGAACCGGAGGACTTTTGTTAACGTTGATCAACGTCTGAGGGAAACGGGATCATTGCAATCGAGGATGTACAACGCAGGGAGAAATAGGTCAACACGTACTCCACAGTTTGAGGAAGAAGTATTAGAGCGATTTGAAGATAATCCATCAACAAGTACTAGAATTATTGCACGCGAGCTCCATGTTAATCACAGTCTTGTTTGGAATATTGTCCATGACAATTTGCTTCATCCGTTTCATCGGCAAAAGGTGCAAGCTATTCGCCCCGATGATTTTCCGGCTCGTGTTGCCTTTGTTAATTGGTTTCTGCAACAAAGAGCTCTCCAACCTGAATTTCCAGCTCGTGTTTTGTTTACCGACGAGGCAAGCTTCACGCGTGAAGCCATCGTTAACACTCACAACAATCATGTGTGGGCTGAAGATAATCCACATGCCACTTTCACATGTCAAATTAACAGAATAAAATAATTGCATCGCAGACGTTATGACGATTTAGTTTAAACGCCCATAACGCCGTAACGAAGCGTCGCCGACCCATGGTTCCTATACTTAAAATGCTTGTATTGATTCCTTCTTTCATTACACAAATTTAATGCACTTAATTTTAAAACACCCTGTATATATACAGGGTGGGGAAAAAGTCTGGAACCGGTGAAATATCTCGAAAACATGGCATTTTAGGAAAAAATGTTTTATACATAAGTTGTAGGGCTTCAACAAATGCATCAAACGGTGGTACTTATTTGACCTTGAGCGTAAGTATGGAGGAGCTTTCAAGGTCAACTTTAAAATTTTTAATGGAAACTCCCACTTTTTATTTAATATTCTTATAGCTGACATCGAGAGCTTTTCAAAACACTAGCAATAAACTTCTTTCGGCTGAGTACTTTTTGAGATATGAGTTGATAAAGTTTAAGTACCGCCGGCATTAGCATTAGCCAAGGTGTACCGCGTGGAGGTTGCACGGTCGGATTTACACCTTATTGTGTGTGTGTGTGTGTGTGTGTGTGTGTGTGTGTGTGTGTGTGTCAGCAGGGATAAGGACCCTACGGTTCGTCACTTCCATAGTATTTATTGACTCCAAACCCTCTCTGCTGTGTGTGTGCATGTGTGCACGCGCGCGTATTTGGTAATAATTAAAGCAGATGTTCAAATTGTCTCCCTTCTACCGCTTGACAGTGTGCTAGCCTTAATTGAAGAGAATCTCTGACGTTTCTCAACATATCAACGGTTATTAAACCCATTCCGTCAGTTATTCTCTGCTTCAATTCTTCGACGCTCATGAGAGATAACAAATCCCAATATCCCAAAAAAGTCAACGTCTGGGCAGGGAAAATTGGAACTCATTTAATAGGTCCATTTTTCATCGATGGAAATCTTAATTCTGTAAGATACGAGGCAATGCTAATTGAGCAAATTATTCCTGCTATTAGAAATCTCTTTTCTAACAATTTCGATCGTGTGTGGTTTCAGCAAGATGGAGCTCCAGCGCATTTTGGATTAAGGGTACGAAGGTTATTAGATGAAACTTTCCCGAACAGATGGATTGGGAGGCGAGGAACAATAGAGTGGCCCCCAAGATCTCCCGATCTGACACCACTTGACTTTTCTTTATGGGGTTTCTTAAAAGATCACGTTTATAAAACTAAACCTGCGAGCGTCGAAGAATTGAAGCAGAGAATAACTGACGGAATGGGTTTAATAACCGTTGATATGTTGAGAAACGTCAGAGATTCTCCTCAATTAAGGCTAGCACACTGTCAAGCGGTAGAAGGAAGACAATTTGAACATCTGCTTTAATTATTACCAAATACGCGCGCGTGCACACATGCACACACACAGCAGAGAGGGTTTGGAGTCAATAAATACTATGGAAGTGACAAACCGTAGGGTCCTTATCCCTGCTGACACACACACACACACACACACACACACACACACAATGAGTTGTAAATCCGACCGTGCAACCTCCACGCGGTACACCTTGGCTAATGCTAATGCCGGCGGTACTTAAACTTTATCAACTCATATCTCAAAAAGTACTCAGCCGAAAGAAGTTTATTGCTAGTGTTTTGAAAAGCTCTCGATGTCAGCTATAAGAATATTAAATAAAAAGTGGGGGTTTTTATTAAAAATTTTAAAGTTGACCTTGAAAGCTCCTCCATACTTACGCTCAAGGTCAAATAAGTACCACCGTTTGATGCATTTGTTGAAGCCCTACAACTTATGTATAAAACATTTTTTCCTAAAATGCCATGTTTTCGAGATATTTTACCGGTTCCAGACTTTTACTACAATAACAATAATAAAACGTCAACATAACACGTTCAGAGATATACTGACAAAGCGCGCAATATATTATATTGATGATATTTATAGGATTTATTATTTATACAAAGTATATTAATAAGATTGCGACGTCTCAAAATAATATATTATTGTACGTACAATTATAAAATAAACCAAAATATGTATATTTTAACAACATAAAACACATACTTAAGACGGTCTTGAAATAAGAATTATTTGGACTATTACCAGCATTGACTCGCTTTTATTAATTCGTCTTAAGTATGTTTTAAGTTGTTAATATATATATTTTTGGTTTATTTTAGAATTGTACGTACACAATTTTAAGACGCCGCGGTCTTATTTATATATATTTACATAGATAATAAATATAGATATCTATTATTATTTTTTTTATAAGAATTGATTTGACTAATGCGATTATCAAAATATATTTTCTGTATTAATAGTTATTAAATATTATACATTAATGTTAATAACACGAATTCAACAGTTGTACAACGGTTGGTGTCTGCTGAACGCGCTCATTACCATGGCGACAGTAGGTGAGGTTAGGAAGTATTCCATTGTCACGTTTCGGCCGGGACGGTCGCGCACCCGCGGATCCGCGTTCGAGGTTAGGAAGTCGTTTATGGTATAGCGGTAACGGCGCGTATGTTGTGTGTATAATCGTTGCAAAATTAATAGATCAGCAGTTATTTTGAATCAGTCTCGAGACACTATTTAAGACGATCGATGATCGTAAATATATATATCGGACTGGCTTTAGTGCTGTTGTGTTATATGAACATAAAAAGTGTGTGCATTATCTGATCATGCTGGCATATGCCACGGAGGACCTACGGATCGAGTTCAACGAGACCATATTAATCAGATCCAACAAACTGCTGTACAAAATTTGGTAAGATTTATGATTTTTGCCAATGCGCGAACTTAGTGATTTTTATACGTTTTCGACTAATTGTTTATTTAACGATCACTATTTTTACAGATATCAAAAAAGTGCATCATGCCTAAAAATATTCGACATTTAACAAAAAGACAAAGAAATCAGTTAATAAATATATAGATAAATAGTAATAATAGAGATTTATTAGTACAACAAGCAGAAAGGTATGTATCGAATGTAGCGCCTAATAATGATCAGACACAAGAAGCCGAACGTAATATTGTTGAGTATAATGATACTGAACAATATTACGTTATAAGTAACAATAATGAAGTTGTACCACAGTGGGAGCCACCTAGTTTCTTACTTTCTGATACAGAAAGCAATAAAGAATCTAACAATGACATTGAATATGAACAAGATTATATAAATAATATTTTTGAAAATAATGAGACGAGTTTGCGAGCAGATTTACAAACTTTAATCATTCAAAATAACGTTCCACATACTATTGCTGACAAACTACTGCAAGTTCTCAGAAAACATGGTCACGTAAATTTGCCTAAAGATGTTAGGATTTTACTTGCAACACCACGAAACACATGTGCAACTATTACATTTTTAAACAATAATGGGTACTATAAGCACTTAGGTCTTTTTTGTAGTCTTGAACAATCTATATGTATATATAGTAATTTTATAAAAGGAAATTAAATTAAGATAAACATAAATATAGATGGTTTACCCATGTTTAAGAGTTCTGGTAGCCAGTTTTGGCCTATAATGGCAGCCATTGAAGGAATTGATATTTATACAAGTATGTATAATAAACAACATTTATGATGTTTTATATATTAACATGTTGTAACAATGCACCCCGGAATATGCATCGTCCCGGCCGTTCACCAGCCGAGCCGCCCGGCCGACCACCTGTCGGGCGAAGAAAGGGGGCGGAATGCCCCCACACATTTTTAAAACGAGATATAGTCGGCGCACTTGCCGCCGGATATCGATTCGAGACAACCGGATCGATATCCGAGAACGCCCGAAGAATATCGAGCGCGTTCGCGACGCCGGAGCGCTCGACGCCCCTACTCCGGCTCGACATCCCCGCCACGTGCGTCTCCGCGTCAGCGACACCCCCCGCTACCAAACTAACGAGCCCGGGGGGTATAAAAAAACGACGATTTTGCCTAATTAGAAGACTCCGTCGTGAGACAGTAATCCGACCAGACCTGTCCGCTGCTCACGACTTCCAGTCCCGATCCTGCTCCTTGCCATCACCAGCCGTGTCGACGAGGTTGAGAGTACTCAGTTTCTATTCGGGAGTTCCCGTACGCCGACACCGCTATCCTGAGTCCCGGTCGTACTGGAGAGGTTGAGCGTACTCGTCTCTTCCGAGAGTTCTCGGTTACCAGTGCCGCCGGCTATCACACGCTAAAAGTCCACATCCCGTACGGAACGTTCTCCGTACGTCGGGCGTACCCGGCCGTGGTCTTTTTCGTTTCCTTGACGTGCACTGTACAGAGCGTGTTCTGTCCTGCCGGGTGTACCCGGTTGCCGTCCGCGTGTACTGTGGAGGAAAGTACTCTTCTCCGTCGGGTGTACCCGATTACACGCAGCTTCCTGGCATTATTTCCAAGATCCACGTGCCGCGTATCCACACGCCATTTTCACGCACTTGTCCGTGCAACCCCGCGTAATTGTACACGCCTCGAGTCACTATATCGCGCACCTAATCGCGCCGCGTGCCTTACACGCCTCGCGCCGTCCTAAGGCATTTACGCGAATCTATCAAATTAGGCGCCGCCTACTTACCGCGTTACTTTCACTTTCCAGCGCCGCCCCGCGTGGGCCATCGACGCGCTCATCGATTGCGATACTAAACGTCCCGCTAACTACCGCCGCGAGCCGATCACGTAAATTCGAGAAACTAACAACGCCCCGCCTTGCGGCCTCACCTAAAGCGTATTCTTACAAACACGATTAAGACTTGTAAAAGGAAACATTGTAATACGTATACGAACTCGCCGAATAAATTGTATTTAGACCAGATATTTAATTAGAGCGAATAAATTGTATCCAAACCAGATATTCAAGTAGAAACCTGAGTATAAGCGCTTTTCTTCCGCACCTTTTTTCGACCCTGACCACGCCGCGAGCTACGATCCGAGCTTCGAGAACACAGGTTGTTTTAATGTTTTGTTAAATACTAATACAAAAATTTTGTATGCGATAAAATTATTTTTAATTTTACAGAGACACAGTCAAATTCTTCTGTCCTTTCTGCGGAACAATCGTGCTCAAACACTTTTGGATCTTTTGACATGTCACCTTATAATAATGAAGGTAAATAGAAATTATTTGAAACATAATGATATCTTATTATAAAATATAATATTGTTAAGGCTCTTGGATAGTCGTCGCTTCTATCCTTGTTTGATGACGTCAGAAGCGAGAAATGAGTAAAAATGACACGCTGAGAATTCTTGCATTAAATTTCCAAATAAATAGATAAGATCCAAATAAAAGATATATTTGCACAAAATAACACTAGCTTTAGATCACTTCAGCACATTTCGAAAATACTCCGAGGCCGAGGTTTATCCATTTCCCTTGACAGTTCCGTCAAATGAATGTAATACGAAGTCGAACCATGCTGGCTTTTGCGCAGGTTAGGCTTCGTATTACATTCATTCTACGGTTATTTATTAACTGCCAAGGGAGATGGATAGTTTTCGGAGTATTTTTGAAGTGTGCTGAAGTGGTCTGTAGTGTTATTTTAAGCAAATATCTTTTTATTTGGAAATTCAATGCAAGAATTACATTATATATATTATATATATGTTTATATATGTATGTTTATATCAGCTAACAAACCCTTGTAGCATAATTAATTATTTATAATTACTATTGGCACTTTAAATATATACAAATTTTTGTTATTTTTGTGTTACAAACAGACTTTTTTAAAAAAAAACAAGTGGAACTAACGCGCGAGATAGTATTCATCGAGAATTTAAAAAATTTTTTTTCGAATAAGTGTGCAATTAACTGTTCTTGGAAAGGAATTCGAAACAATTTTTGAGTTTCGGATTTATATCTCATTAAGATTATGAGAAGTATGTAATTAAAATATATACTGTTTACCATATTAATTGTTAATTACTGTAATAATTTTATTAATTTTGAATATTCTTGTCATTTCTTTTCAGGAGAGATGGTTTCATATCATGCGAGTCTAACAGAATCCGCATTTGATGAAATTGTGGCGGAATGGCTACGTTTTGCTAAGCAACAAAGCCAGCGAGAAAATCGTGATAAGAATGCAGCTGAGAAAGACGTAGATGTTCCACAACCTTAAGCAACAAAGACTCGAGGAGTACACATACAATGGGTGGAAAATTCTACAGAATCTGTGCGTTTATTGGAAATGTTTTTTAATTTTTAACTTCACGCTTTCTTCTCTTTAAAAGGAACCAACACGCTACCACACCCAGTAAAAGTTATCAAGAATAATGATTAAAATGTTTTCTATTTTAATATAGTCTTTCACGAACTAAAAACTTCTCTGGTAGTAATTTCAAGAACTCTTTAATCGCATTTTTGTAAAATCTATGTATTTCTCTTTAATCATTTATATCTTTCCATATAATTATTATACTGATTTGGTTATATTCCTAATTTTCCACTCATTAGAATTTGATTCTTTTTATATATGTTAGATTTAATAACCATTTTAGGAATAAGTATACTACTCTTTTATCTGTTGCACGTATGATATTTGGATGATATTTGAGATGATTGGAATGTTTTCTGTTTTAATATGGCCTTTCATGGACTAAAAATTTCGGTGGTAGTAATTCCAAGATTTCTTTTATCGTATTTTGTACAATCTGTGTATTTTTTTTTGATCATTTATACCTTTTTATGTAATTATTATCGATTGGTTATTACTTAATTTTTCACTCAGTAGAATTTGATTTTTTTATATGTGTTCGATTAAATGACCATTTTAGGAATAAGTATACTATTTTATCTGTTATACGTATGACATTTAGATTCCACGTACAATGGAGAAAATAAATCTTTAATATTAATGATATCTACAGTTCAAACCTGTAAAACAAAAAAGCTTAAAGAATGTGTGCATTAATGAAACATTTGTAAAATAAAAATTATATGTTTAATTATATTCATTTTTCCTTTTAGAACATTAAAAATTCGTTATTTGTATCTATAATAACTGTGGAGTTATAATTTATATCTGTTGTATAGATGCATCTCATTGTCAATACATTTATATAGATCTACATGTAATTATTTCAGAGATGTATCTGCGTAAGAGATATAAATTTTAACTCTACAGTTATTATAGATACAAATACCTTCGAGCATTACGGCTATTTCAACAACAGATATATAACAGTTCGGTAGTATATATATTGCAGTTATATACATTTTCAGCAATTAATATAACAGTTACATTAAATTATAGTAATTTATATAATGTCAATATAACGCGTTATATTACTGTTATGTCCACACAATGTCACATGAGTGGGAAATTACAATTAACATATATATAACTGCAACCTCCACATTACATTGCATGTTACATTTCGTTTTATTACGGCAATGTAATCGTTACATAACTGTGTTTGCTGGGATGTTACTGTAATGGCCAAAATACTCGCGGGGCTAACATCAAAGTTTAGTGTGTTCCAAACAGCGTGGGATAGCTTCGACCCGCAGAATCAAACACTCGAGAATCTTCAAGAAAGGCTTATCAGGGAGGAAAATAGGCTGAGTGGGGAGGACGAAGCAACTAGTGCTTTTGCAGCAATGAAAAATCGTGAAAAAATGAAGAAGACGGGTGAGAAGAACGAAGTGAAGAAGACGAGTGAGAAGAACGATCGCAATTCAGACAGATCAAGAAAAGATGGCAAGTGCTACAATTGTGGTGGAAAGGCACAAAGGGCTCGTGAGTGTAGGAAGAAAAAGGACAAAGAAAAAAACAGTGGCAGTCAGTTGAAGGATTGCGCATTTGTTGTGACCTCTAAAGAAGGTCAAGAAGCCCGAGAAGAGTCTGCTGAAATTCTCGCAAGTCTAGAAAAAAGACTGCTCTGCCTTGATGTTAAAGAAGTCTGGCTTACCGACAGCGGGGCATCGAGGCACATTACCCACCGACGCGATTGGTTCGTGAGTTATCGACCGATTACAGGAGAGACGATAGTGCTGAGCGATGAAGGAGAATGCGACGTTACCGACGTAGGATCGGTCATGGTGGAGAAGTATGTGAACGGTGTATGGAGCGAAGCTACACTGGAAAATGTTTTGCATGTACCGGGAATACGAAGAAACTTGTTCTCGGTTGGCGAAACAAAACCTCAAAATATCCAAGAATTGAGGCAGCGAATAAGGGATAAAGCAGCCTTGATACCTGCTGAATTAAATCGTATAGCTATTTCTGCGTTCTATCAAAGATTGGCATACTGTCAAGAAGTCCATGGAAACCACTTTCAGAATTTACTCTAAAACACTCAAACACACAAAAAAAATGTAAATTAAGATTGTAAAATTTGTAATTTAGAAAAATGTAAATAATAATTATTCTTTTTACTTTTTTAATTGTAATAAAATTCGAGTTTAATTACAATTTCAAAATGTACCTATTTGTAATTGAACGACTTTAATTACAATTCCAAAAAACATTTGTACTTAAACTCAATTTAAATTGAAATTATGTAATATAATTAGTAATTAAGAACTTCAATCACAAAAGTATTGTTATTTACAACTCTGCTAGTGTAAATCCGACCGTGCAACCTCCACGCGGTACATCTTGGGTAACGCTGATGCCGGCAGTATTGTAGCTTTCAAGCTCCATAACTTGAAAAATAGTTAATAAAAAAATACTTTATTATAGTGTTTTGAAAAGCTCTCGAGGTAAGCTATAAGAATATGCAATAAAAAATAGGGATTTCCATTTAAAAATTTTAAAGTTATTTTTACCTGGCAATAACAAAGTTATTTGCAGTCACACTAATATTACTATTTAATGCGTTACTTGAAACCCTACAACTTTTGTCTAAAACATTTTTTTCTAAAATGCGTAGTTTTCAAAATATTTAGGGGTTTCCATACTTTTGGTAAACCCTGTATACATTTCCATAGAAAAAGGTATGACCTATACAGAACCCAAGAAAACACAAGTATATAATATTTCTGATGTGCCCGTTCTAGTGCAAGGTACACATATTGTTGAAATAAACAAAAATTAGTTACAGTAATATAATATTAATATGTGTAAATATTGTTATAGGCTCTATTTCATCGTTTGAAGAGGTGCAAGAGGTGCAAGAAGTGCAAAAGGACTCGAACATAATAAGTGTGTATAAATATATACATACAATGGTTAAGGCCATTGAATGTAACAAAACTTTAGTGGTAATTGTAAGACCGTAAGAAAATTGACCAATCATAGTCGAGTATTCTCCTTATGGTCGAAAAATAAGGTATATAGTGATTGGTAAATTTTCTTACGGCCTTATGGTTATGACTATAATATAGTTACGTGCAATAGTTCTTATTAATAAAGTAGTAGCAGCATGCACATAAAAAGTACAATTCTTCATTTAACTAATATTTATCAATACATTCTTTCAATGTAATTCCCTGCACCTTCGTTTCCTATTGATATCAACGAGCGAGCGCTCTATTGCTTCAAGTATATTGCAAATCCGTGCACCTCAGATGAGTTCTTCAATTTTGGCGGACAAGTTGAAGTCGCAAAGATTTGTTTCAGCAATAGGAAAAATGCTCTAATATTTCCCATTGTCACATGTGCAAAAGCACTTTTTGTCACTGCCGATGACAATGTGCATTGTCATGTGACACATTTATATTCACCAGATATGCCTCCGAATATATTTCGCCACTTTGACTTGTTCTCTGAAATGAAACCCATAAAAGATGCGCTGTTATGCATTATGCAATAGGTATTTTGTGAAGTTGATCGCTTCATCGGTGACATCAATTGACAATTGACAAAATCTTGTAACTTATAAAATTTTAAAAGCACAGGACATAACAGAAGATTACCTTAAAAAAGAATGTAATAATAAATATCTGTAGAATTAATTTATTTTTTGCTACTACTTTGTAACGATGCGCCCCTTAAAACCACATCGTGTCCCGGCTCACAGCCACCGCGGACCGCCCGGCCAAACACCCGCCAGGCAAAAAAGTGGGCGCGATGCGCCCACACATATTTTTAATTACGAAAACCGCGATCTCGCCGTAATAACGGCTCGAGACGTCACGGCCCGCCCGAGCGGCCCGCCGACAAGGCCGACGGGACCCGAGCGCCGCCGAGCGCCGCCGAGCGCCGCCGAGCGCTGATAGCGAGTTGACAGCTCCGACCACGCGGCCGTCGACACACGTGCGCGCTGCTGTCAAACCCTCACGCCGGGCGCACAAAAGTACCGTTATCCCGGCGGTATAAAAATGCGGGACGCGAGCTTAAAACTCACTCTATCCTGATCCTAGAAAGCAGAAGTCGTGGTCGAGAGCTCACTGTCCACGTTCGAGTGCTCTCGTTGCTGCTTATCCTACAACGTTTCTTGTTCCTGATACCCGCGAAGGCAGAAAACCGAGGTGGAGAGCTCTCCGTCTCGGACGAGTGCTCTCGTCGCCGACGCTAACGAATCCTGGCTAATCGGGACGGATTGGTCCGTATGTCCGAACGTTCCCGAACGCCGTACCGCCGCCTGGATCCTTATGCATAATCACCGGGATCACCCATATTCTCACCCGCGAACTGCTACGCGTGCTACTACGGGATATACTCACCGAGCCGTATTATTTCCGTTATAATTAACTGCGATTTAACGTACTGGGCATCCGCGCCTCCGAAGTACCCGCGCCGATAATTTCACACTTGTTACATTCGAGCATTATTACACGTACTGGGCATCCGCGCCTCCGAAGTACACGCTCCGGCATTAGTAATTTGTCTGATCTCGATATTCATTAGAACTATAATAAACTAGCGATCCCCGACGAGGCGATACGCGACAGATCTCAGCGGTACAATCCATGCGCGATACTAACCAAAGACTTTGTTATTCAGACACTTAAGTATAATAAATCATATCTTTATTTTCTTATAAAACACTCTTTTCTCACGTTTACTGTCTCCGGACCTACCTAGCGAACTCCTGACCCGGCGAGCTAGTCCGCGTTCGCTACCTAAAGGCGGGTCGTTATAACTTTATGTAACAGTCATTGTATATATGTCGCAGGCTTTTTGCAAAATCAGCCTTTTTGCAAAAAGGCTAGCCTGTTTGCAAAACGCCGCCATTTTGCGAAAGCATTCATTATTTCTTAATAAGACTGACACACTTTAGACTTTTTGCAAAAAACCTAATTAGCACCAGCCCCATTGGTTAATGATGCACGTTCTGCAATGTAGCTAACAAGACGTCTAGCCTTTTTGCATACAACCTAAAATCCCTAATCCGATTGACGAAGGGTGCATTCGGGGAGCATGCTATTAGCACAATTATCGTCCAAAACCGTTCGAGAAGACGCTTTGTGGCGCTATGATATACGATGATGACGTCACTCTAAAGGCAGCGAGACGTCATCACTCGCGCTATTTTTGCTATTATTCTCGAGGTGAGGCACGAAATGCTATTGGCGCTTATTCTCTCATCAAACACTTGATTGCGTATAGGGGCTGCTTTCAGAATACTGCAGATAACGAAACATAACCAATGTCAATTCTAACAATGGACAAAGGACCAAGTGACGTTGAAATTAATCTGTTTGATGAAGAAAATGGAATAAATTATTCTATGAAATTGTCTCCAGAAGATGCTGCGAGTGCAAAGAATGGTAAATGATTGATGATACAGGTTATGTAGGTAGCATTCTATTTGCTGTGTAATCTACAACTTTTATTTGCTATGATCAAATAAAAGTTGTAGGTAAAATAATGGTATAAAACTCAATAAATAAAGTTAAAATAAAAAAGTCGTTTGTTATTTATACTTGGCACTCGCACAACTTGCATAACCGACCATATTGCAATTTTATTCTAAAGCTGCGTTCGGGGAGCTTGCTATCGCTATCGCGCTATTGGCTCCACGAACGTAGTTTATAGCGTTTGCATTTATAGCGTTAATAGCGTCTCCTCGAATGCACCCGAAGGCGCTGCTACGTTTGTTATAATAGTTTGAAAAAATGGCGACTATTAACAACTCGCGTGAAAGTATCAGCGAGTTCAGGACAAGTTGACAGATTGCAAGAATCAAGAAACGCAGGTTTCCTAGCAACCCCGTTGTCAATACTCGCCGCCGATTTTCACGGGTATATAAGGAGAGCCCGTCGCGAGGAAGACTCGGAGTTTTTCGAGCAGCCGGCCAGGGCGGATATCCCAGCCTCACCACGCCGCTCTCTAAAGACACCCGAAACCCTTCCCGGCTCGCCGGAGAAAAGGTCGTAGCGCGCTCCTCGGTTCGCCGGAGGACACAGCCGCTGCCACTAAGGTGCAACGCCACTAAACGCAAGGTCGTCCTTAGTGATTGTCTTGCAAACGGCGCTCAGCCGCCTCCTAGCGCGAAGCGCTCAACGACTGACCTTTTCCCGGATCCTCCGAGAAAAGTCATCGTTATCGATCCGCCAACCGGTGCAAGTCACCAGGAGGTCGACGTTCGACAGTCAGCGCGATCGCTACCAACCTTGGAGAGTTCACCTGTTGTCAGCGCCTGGTCGCTAACACCGAGAGGTAATAACTCTTTAAGCGCAAAGTCGCTGTCCGGCGCTAGTCGCCAAGGCGAGCATTCGCCGATTCTCAGCGCTAGTCGCCCGCCTCTACCAACGTCAATTATATCCCCTAACCTAACCAAACCATTCCTTCCAGTAACTTCAACACCGATCCCGAAAGTGAAGGATCTTTTGAAAGAGTTTGAGGTTCCTCGTCCTGTCTCTCCGCTTTCGCCCTCTCCCAGGAAATACCACGCAGGCTCTCAGACAGAGGTAACTCACCGGGACGTCGCAACGCAGACGACAGTAAATCAGAAGAGTGTTGCTACCTGGTCAAAGCCTCGGGGAAGAGGATGCCGCCGAAACTTTAATAGAAATATTCGAAACAAGGAAAACATTTTATGTACGAGTTGCCACAGGTGTTCGAAATGTGGAAAATGTTGATTTGTTAAAAATAAAAGGTTTAATGTAAACAGAGTCTAAAATTCTTAAGCGAATCCCACACATAAAAAATAGAAAAGCGTCTTTATAATCAGCGAGCGTAGATAAACAGCAAGCGTCAAAGATAAAAGAGAAATTTCCTAAATAATGTTTGCGAAAAAAACGCTCAAATCCCAGAAAAAAATTGTGACACAACCAATCGTATCCAGACTTTAATGTGCGAGGTCAAGTTGACTTTATTGATTTACAGTCGGCTCCGGATGGTCATTTTAAATGGCTAATGAATTACCAAGACAACGCCACTAAATTTTTGCATTTAAGACCTCTTCGTTCAAAAAGAGCAGCAGAAGTTACATTGGAATTTTTAAAAATATTCTTAACTTTTGGAGCTTCACACATCCTGCAGAGTGATAACGGCCGTGAATTTTCCGCTGGTGTTGTGAAAGAGTTGATGGATATGTGGCCCGAATGTAAAATAATACACGGCAGACCTCGTCACCCACAAACACAAGGAAGCGTAGAGCGTGGTAATCAAGATGTGGAGAATATGCTTTGCAGTTGGATGGAAGATAACAAAACTACAAATTGGTCTACATGATATTATTTTGTCCAGTGGCAAAAAAATTCTTCCATTTATAGAATTATTGCAAGATCTCCATATCGTACACTTTTTGGGTGTGACTCTAAAAATGGTGATACTTTCCCGATAATCCTGTCCATGCCATTGTGGTGAAGCAGATTCAATTGAAGGGTATGGCAGTAAGGTGTTATGCTTTATTTGCAAAGGAGAAAGGAATATTTTAGTTGAAAGAGAGCAGTCACACAAAGGACTACAACGTGCAGCAGAAAAAATGTTGGATGTAGCCAGTAAAAAGCTTCCTCCTTTAGCTATTGGAAACTGTGTAATTGTTACGGTACCTAAGGTAGATCGGGGTTTTTTAGATACTCAAAACATCATAAGAAAAATAGTAGATTATAGAAATCATGTCTATAGAGTAGGAACTCGTTATGGTACTATTAAAAACTGATTCCCTCGACAAGAGCTACAGTTGTCAACAAAATCTTACGATGGGATTGTATTGGAAACTGCAATTTCACTACGGGAAGCAGTAGCCAAACAATCTCCATTTTGGGGTCAAGGTTTTAATAAATGTTCCTGTAAACCTGCCAAAAATCAATGTCAGACAAATATATGTGCATGTTACAAAAATAAGCATCTTTGCACATCTAAATGTCATTCGAGTTTGACCTGCACTAACAAGTAATCGTCAGACATAATATAAAGACAGCAACTATATCATATACTTGTATAAGATAGATTCATGTCACATACGCTAACATGAATTTATCTTATACAAGTATATTATATACTTTTATTAAATATCACAATTTTTGATAGATTTTTTGTTCTTTTATTCTTTATGACTTCAGATTCTGAAGATTTTGTTGCGTTTTATAAGTTTAGTTAGACCTACACGTTTAAGTAAGTAGGCACCTATTTTAAGTTTAATAATTTTAATAATAATAACTATAACGCATAACTGTTTTGCTCTAAATAATAAATAATAAATAGTTAATTTTTTAAATATTAATATTGATTTTTCTAATATTAATAGTTTTATCACATACTTATCAAAATTTTAATATATTTTTCGTTTTTTATTTTTTATGACTTTAGATTCCAAAGATTTTGTTGTTTAAATAAATAAGACTGTTTTGTTTTAAATGATAAGCAATAAAAACTTCATTCTCTAATATATTGCATTTATTTACACACAACCACTAAATAAAACTAGTATATAACGGCGTCTCTAGAGTGTGAGAAAAAAACAATATTTCGTCAATCGGACTAGGGATTTTAAGCTGTATGCAAAAAGGCTAGACGTCTTGTTAGCTACATTGCAGAACGTGCATCATTAACCAATGGGGCTGGTGCTAGTTAGGTTTTTTGCAAAAAGTCTAGTGTGTCAGTCTTATTAAAAAATAATAAATGCTTTCGCAAAATGGCGGCGTTTTGCAAACAGGCTAGCCTTTTTGCAAAAAGCCTGTGACATATACATGCATACATACATGAGTGTACGTATGCGCGTGTGTATGTGATGTAAATTACAAATATTGCACATTCCCTCATAGAAAAGTATTACTGAAGTACTCAGTAATAAATTACTGAGTCTAGTAATTTTTTACTGGCGATTAGTATTTTATTCTTGTATTTCAGTAGTTGAACTACTGGCAAATGAGTAATGTGTAGTAGTATTAGTAGTTCTTCCGGGATCCGAAGTACTGATACAAGTACTTCAGTATTTGCTTATATAATAAAAAAGTACTGAAGTATTTAGAGATTCTAGTAGTTGAGCTTAGACGTGAAGTACTGAATTCATATATAATTTATTGTCATTAAGGATCGACAGAAGTCATTTATTACTAGATTCGTAAAATCCGTATTATGGCCAAAACAATGAGAAAATGATTACGAATATCATAGTTAAACTGCGATTTTCTCATTATTTTGGCCATAATACGGATTTTACGATTCTATAGTAATAAATGACTCCTGTCGATCCTTAAACCTTAAAAATTTCACAACCTACCTCTAGAGTATTTTAGTACAATTATGAAATAATAAATGCATATTTCAAATCCGTTTTTTGAATGTCTAATTTGAGCATATGTTTTATATCTGGAGTAAAAAGGGACCTAATATATAAAATAAGTAATTAAATGTAACTAATCAAGCTGATCCATCAATTATATGTTTTGCAACTATGGTTAAAGACTAAAGAATAGACAAGGTTTTACAAATTTTTTACGTAAACATAAAATTTATTATTATGTATTTCTTTTATTATTATGAAATAATTCACAGCTTATATATGCTTTAGTCTCTCTCTAAGGAATTTACTAAAGGATATACGCACAGTTTCCTATTGTATGACATAATAATACATTTACATTGTATCATTTCGGAATAAATAGCCACACATTCCGGAGTCATTTTCATAATGTTGCAAAAAATATCAGAGGAGACATTAACTACGAGATTTTGACAAATAGTCTCTTTTGTTAAATGAAGACGTGTACCTAATAAAATGCATTTCATATTGTTGGATTCAAGAGTCCTAACTGTAAGCGCATGTGATATGGAGACCACTGTTTTATTTTGCAAACGGACAATATTATTAAGGCGCGTTCTCATCCGTTTATATCCTTCTACATGAAACAAAATGTTTTTATAAATAAATCTATGATACAAGTTAACTTGTTGATGTACCTGTTCCCTTAATAAACTTTCCACATCAACTTTTTGAGTTAATGTTAATGTTATATTGTCAGGTTTGCCAAATAACCTTATGTGGTCACCATATGCTGTGCAGTAACCAGATGTAAGCTTGCCAAAAGTGAATGCTTCGTACAAAGATTTTGCACATGATGCATTATTATTTGATGAGAAAACGTCTGCACCCTTTTCTTTGAGAGATTGAAATCTTAAATAAAATTTACAAATTTGCTGGGGTACTGCTTGAGAATTTTGAAACATCATGGCTAATATGCCATTGTAATTTTTATATGGAAAGCAAGATACGGCCCATAAACTTTCAAAATCTTTCACACTTTTAGGAATGTGGAGAAGTAAGTGAATGTTAAATTTCATAAGCTGAGGTGCATTGTATACATCTTCCATGCTTAAAACAAATTGTTTTATGCATTTTTTTGCAATAGAGAAATTTTCTGGTGAAATTTTCTCAAGCAGAAAAATGTGCATACTACAAACAAGGAGAAACCAATGATCAACATACTTTTTTGGCATTCCTACGCATTGCAAACAGGGCAAAGAGTAATGCAATAGAAAATTTTTCCATTCAGAAGCCTTCCATATTTTATACTGTGTAATAGATTGAGGGGTTCTAGTAATTTCATTTGGTGGCTTTATAGAACAAAGTATAGCATCAATTTCTTTCATTTTGTTTGATCCAATATAGAAAGGTTCCTTCTTGTTTATTCCATTTGTCCACCACTCTACCATAGTTTTCACAACACCAAGTAAGACACAATGCATATAATCAGGCACAAAAGAATGTTATTATATTAAATAAAGGAAGCAAAAGAAGGACAGATGCACCTTTTAATCCATTTGTAATCTTCCCTGTTTGCATGACAGTTCTGGTATCCTGCACATGCTGTTCGTGAGTTCGTAAATGCTGTATATTACCACGATAAACCCTTGCCTTTCCACGACCAACTTCACACTCCTCTTCCTCATTTAGACAGAAAGAACATTCTTGCTTACCTCGAAATGATTTTATATTCTGGAGCAATGGTCTTGCTTGAGAATCAACTGAGGCTACAAGGGTGTGAACTTTTATTTTAACTTTAACTTCAGAGCCTGGAATGACATACTCTAATCCTTCATTATGTAGTACAGTTAGTTCCTCAACAAATGGTTTCAAAAATGTATTCATTTCAGGCTTAGATGAGCCATACCATAACCCACAGAGCAAAATATTTTCTTTACGTATCTTAAAAGTAAAGTTATTTACAGCTACCTGAATGGGCCATAAACATACTTTAGATGACTTAAAGACTTGTACTCCATCAGTGTTCCACTGTAATGTGACATCTTTTACTGAAATAACATCATCTTGTATTAATTTTTTGTATACTCTGCCACTATGAACTTCACTTTGGCTACTTATAAATCCTTCTTGAAGCATAGAATGATTATTTTGAAACAATCGAACTAACTGATCTTTTAATGGAATTTGAATGAAAAAACATTGCTGCCGCTTTAAATCATCTATTACACACTTCAATCCACAACTACAAATTACTTCACTTGCTCTTACAAAATTAATTATATTCTTGCAACCAGAGCAAAAAAAATGTGTTATTACATTAGGTAGCTTAGGAAATTTTTTTATTAGCAAATGTAATGACTTATGTTCTCGTTTTGGGAGGTGACAATCTATCAAATCTATGAGAGATTTAAGGGCAATATCTGAAAGTCCAAAGCGCATAGCATAACTCATAATTAATAATTCACTCTCTTCCTTTGTAATATCACACCCCTCATATAATATTTTCCTGTCAAAATTAATATGTTCAAAATTTTCTTCTTCAATCATACCTTCATCTATACAAATGTCTACAAAGTCTTCGAACACACTGCCATTATCATTATCGGAAGTGTTACCATTATTATCTTCTGAATCTATGTCACTGTAATTATTATAATTATATCTGCGTGTACTTTCACTTCCAATACTTTCTTTCTTGCTGTCTTCATGATCTCTTTCTTGCGTTGAAGAATAACACAATCCTTCTTTGCTTTGTTGAAGGCACTGTTGGTCAAACTCCTCTTCATTGTTTGAAGAACAATCTGAATTTTCTCTACTGTCAATATATCCATCAACAGGATCTTTGCAGTTTATGGGTTCATCAATTCTCTGAGAACTATCGTTCTCTAAAAATGCGTGCTAAAAAAATCTATGTCATGAAAAGAAGAAATCTAGAAATGTTAAAATCTTTTAAAATTTATGTATATAAAAAGTTCTAAAACAAAGGTTCATTTAATTAGGAATGCCAGCCTAGGATATTTATTAACCCTATTTTGTATATGATTTATATAATTACTTGCTGTCGACGACGAAGAGTCTTGGCAGGAATAGGAATACTTAAATCTGTAAGGTATTGTTTGTATTTGCCTCGGCGCGACATTTTTTTCACGAATAATATTACAGCAATTGTAAAAAATCCACACTTTGCTAACCTCACTTTGTAACCTAATACACATTAAATACAAGGAATTTCTTCTTATACATATTATTCTTATGTTTTACAAGAAAGAACATAATATTTTCTTCTGAAACGTTTATTTCTTATTATGTTGCTGAAATATAATGTTTACGTTAATGGTAAGATTAGTGTGATCTAAATATGAGCGAGAGTTGACAAAATCTAGCGGACCGATGACGCCCGAGGCTGCGTTTGGAAACGTCACTCGGGTACACACGGGTATACTCGTGTGCACTCGGGTGACGTTTCCGAACGCAGCCCGTGCCCCGTAAGTGACACGCTGCTACCAGTATGACCGCCGTTCATTTATTTGGCGCGAAGTTATATGCAGTGTCCTACAAGTCGACCTTAGTAGTGATCGGCTGCATACCACTACTTTCATGAAGTTACGTTCTCGCTTTATCGCATTTAAGTTGTTTCGTCGTTCTCACGTACTATTTACGTGTATATCTTAACCACTAAAATTTGAAGAGTGAAGTGTTATCATGTCGGACAGTAAATGTGCTGTTGAAACTAAACTGTCGGATGAGAAGTGCCTCGTTGTGCAATTTATTAATGAGAGGCAGAAGCCTGTTCAAGTGGGCTTTCAAGCCTGGCTAAAGGAAAAAAATACTGAATCAAATTTGCATTATCTCCTTAATTCTGAGGTGATCATTCGATGGCTCATAAAAGAAGACATAAAATGTGCCCGAATGATGAAAAAAATTTTAAAGAAGAAAGATATCATTTGGGAAGATTTAGTTGTAAGGGTGAGATCTGTGGGAAGTAAGTAATTCTTTTAACATATACTATACTACACGTTTACGCGAGAGCGTTACTTCTTTAGTAACTTACGACAATTCACTCGTTTACGCGGAGTAAATTATCGTAATTTACAAAATCCCGTTTACGCAAACGAATTATCGTAAGTTACTACAGAAGTAACGCTCGCGTAAACGTAGTAATAGTTTAACATACTACATTTTTTTTATTTGAGTACTAAAGTATAAAATAAATATTATTGTAGCATTTATTGATATGTGCCAACACGTCAAAAATATTCAACTTTTCGGTGTGCCTAATCCTTCTCGAGAGGAAAGGCGAAAATTGTGTAAAAAACCATCACATTCTGAATCAGAGGATCTGGATTCATCTGATCTGGATTTATCAGTACAGAACGATAATGCCATCACGTCTGCTAAAGTACGTTCAATATAAATAATTTTATTCTCTATTTTGAGTTAAGTATGTTTGAAATTTTGTAGCTTGTTTAACAATAATAGTGCTCTCTCTTTTATTTCGTTTGAGTATAGGATTTGTTAGTCTTATAAATTTTGTATAAAATTAATGCCGATCTGTTTAATTTCTTAATAATAGGTTGATAAACCACCACCACCACCAAAAAAGCAGAAGACTAAAGCATTAACTGTTAAAAAAAGTAACGTTTTGCTTCAATCGCAAATTGAAAACTTACCAAAAGATTTTATCAAAAAAACTTCTCGGGTAAGCTTAATATTGTCTTATGCTTCGGAAAAAACATTTTATTTTTCTCCCCATTATCCAAGGAATTTTTAATACTTAAAGTTGCGTGTGCATTTATGTGCATTATCCTTTGTTCTGTTTTCTTTCCAATTGAAAAGGAAAATTCAATGTCTCTTAATGTAGTATTTTTATTTCCTTCCAGATTGATTTAATAGATGATATTGAGGAGGAGGAGGAGAATGACGAAGACAGTTCTATGTTCAAATGGAGTAAAGACAAACTAGTCGACCTAATTAGCACTTTGAAAGTGGAAAATAAAAGGCTAAGGCAGGATAATGCAAGATTACGAGCACTAAGAGCTATTAGTGAGGGTAAATATCTGCTATAGCTGTTTATATTACATCTGATTTTCTATTCTTCTGATCTGATTTTAGATCTACATAAAATGACTGCCATGTCATCTACTTTATGTAAGGATATGGCTAGATTACGCAGAGATATGGATTCTGTACTCATTGAAGATGGTCGAAGCAGTAGAAATAGTAACAACAGTAGTGACAAGAATAGTAACAATAACAGTAAACCAAGTCACTCAAATCAAAATCTTCAGAAGGATAACAACAATATTAGCAACAAAGCTAACAATACTGTGGATGATATTGAAAGACATAGTGAGGTAAATTTTTAATTTCTTTGTGTAAGCGCGCGCGCGTAGGTGTGAAATATGAGAAGAGACATTAAAGATGTATATTACAAATATTTTCAAAATAAAAAACAAATTACAGATTATTCTAAATCACATTTCAAAGAAATACAACTTTAGCAAGAGTTTCGAAAATATTGATGTATCAAAAGTTATTTCAATAAAAAGTAGTATTTTTTATCTGTGCTCTAAAAAAGAAATGTATTATAAAATAAAAAGGAAATATATAACAAAATAGTCAAAAGTCTCAATTATTTTATATGTATATAAATACTTTAAGATTCAAGATGACTATTATGTAAAGTTTTATTGCGATGCAGTAATTAATTGTTCTGTAAATAACATAATATTTATTTGTTCTAAATCTTTGTAACTAATCTCTGAATTGCAATAAAACTTTGCATAAATTATTTTGAATATTTAATGTACTCATACAAAAATTTTGAGATTTTTGTCATTATTCTTAAAATTTTACTTTGTAACAATAAAAATAATAACAAATAAAGTATATAAACTATTAAAAAGGTGTTTAATACAAATAGAATGTTATGAACACAACTTTTATATGTATATAGTTTATTATTGAAAGTATAAATATTAACACGTTTGTAAAAATATGTTTAATACATCCTTAAATATATATAGAATTACTTTATAATTCAAACAATTATTCTCAGGTCCACGCAGACAGGATGAGGACTATTATAGAAGAAGATGTTTACGAACCTCAGCTACATCATAATCAGGTCAGTAATAACGATTAAGTCTTTGTGAAATGATAACAACTCCTTCAGAGGTATGAAACTATAAGGAACAACCAATCGACCTAGCTACTTTATATATAGATATTAAGCTATCCTGATCTCTGGAATTTGGAACCCATATATGATAAAATCTTAAGTTCAGAAAACCGTCTATGTCTAAAAGTATGTCTAAAAAGAAACTAAAGTACAGTTATTGCATTTTATTTTTTAGAGCCTAGAGCAACAGCTACTGCCAACGATTGCTCACACAGCTCAGGAGCAGCTACTGCCAACCATTATTGCTCATACAGAGCAACCAGTGCAACCTCAGAACGAACGTCCTGCTAAGGCAAGTAGTATAATGCTCATTTTATATAAATACCTTTTCTTGAACTTTATTTATTAAGTAAAGTAAACATAAATGTCATAAGAAAACTATGACAAATTATTTGAAGGAAAGGAATAAATGAAACAAAATTGTATTGGTTTGTACATTTTACTCTTCTGAAGCATTTATGACAATATTTTATCTGTCTTTTGAGGCAGATAAAATATTATGATTGGGTAAAGTCTCAATACAGTACAATCATTGTTTATTAGTTCGTTATACCGTTATTAGTGTTATTGACTTACATTTCTAAAAATTTTTATCTTTATATTGCAGCTTGATTCAGAGACATACAAAGTATTGTTAATTAAGATAAGGTTTTTGAAAACACTGTAATGAACATTTTAAATCTCATGTTAGACTGTAATTGGAGAAAATGTTATATTGTTTTAAATATATATGTAGATTTTTAAAATATTATAGTAGCATATTTTTAAAATGTATGCATTTTCTCTTTATTCTCACTTTACAGGAAAATGTCACAGATTTTGCGGGAAGAAAAATAGAGACTGAGAAGTTAAAAAGACTCAGCCGCAGCAAGGTATCTATATTCACAACTTCCATCATAGACTTTATCTTTACTGATGAAGAAATGGCTACTTCCAGTATGACTGGAATAATGAGCAATTTCTCTCGAGGGAAAAATAAGCTCCATATGAATGATGTAAAGGCCAAGCCAGAGTTGAATCCTCCAGTGAAGAAGGCTGTAATGGGTAAGATATATATATATTGCTGTACATTGCTTTTATACAAGTTAAAATTCTCCTTTAATCTGCCATTTCTTGTTTTAATAAATAATTATTTGTTCCACAGAATATATTGCAAAAGAATTTAATTGCCCTGCAGATGGGGCATTACACACGGCTGTCATGGGAAAAATTTTCAAGGCAATGAAGAGTAAACTAAACAACAAATCCAATACATGGCGTAATAAAAAAAATCAAGAGCAGGCAAATGAAAAAGCAGCGGAAGAGCCATTAGCAGAAAAGCAATAAAATTTATAATCCATTTTTTTCATTTTAAATAAGTAAAAAAGTATGTACGCACACTATACTTAATAAATCAGTAATCTTGCTAATCCGATTTATTCTGATCTTGATTTATTTATGTTCATGTGTTTGCTAGTTACAAAATGTCGTCTGCAGTTTTGTTACGCGTAAACAAGAAAGTAAAATATTATGATGGCTTTTTCAAATTAAGAAGACCAAAATTATTAGGAAATGACATATACAGGGTGAGTCATTTCAATCTATAAACGCTAATATCTCGAAAAGAATAAGTTTTTTCAAAAAATGATTCAGACAAAAGTTTTATGGCTTCGAAGGGGAAAGATGATGACATTATCAATTTAATTGTAGATGGCGCCACTTTAGAGATTTCATCATGGCGGCCATTTTTTTAAATGGGACTGGAATTTTTTTTAAATAAAAGTTGTAGCTGGCAATGAGACAAAAACAACGGTTTTTTGTTTTTTGAAATCGGATCATTTTTCACTGAGTTACGGTGTTCCAAAGTTTATAAATTAAGTAAAAGCTTCCACAGTGTATTTTGTGACTTCAAACTACCCTGCACCTCCGTGTGTGAGTGTGTGAGTGTGAATTTTGAGTGACTGTGAGTGTGAGTGTGAGTGTGAGTGTGAGTGAGTGTGAGTGAGTGTGAGTGTGAGTTGAGTGTAAGTGTGAGTGAGTGCCAGTGTGAGTGTGAGTGTGAGTGTGAGTGTGAGTGTGAGTGTGAGTGTGAGTGTGAGTGTGAGTGTGTGTGAGAGAGAGAGAGAAAGGGGGGGAGAGAGAGAGAGAGAGAGAGAGAGAGAGAGAGAGAGAGAGGAGAGAGTGTGTGTGTGTGTGTGTGTGTGTGTGTGTGTGTGTGTGTTGTTCCTATCCGTTATCTGGACCGATTCTGTTTGATGGTCAACCAGCTCCAGACCGATTGACACGTATTTTCCCCTGCTTGGCATTACCCAGAATGAACGACGTGGACGTGACGGGGCTTTCATCCCTTTGGGGTGCTTGATTTACGTGAGTCCCCTTGTCTCTCACGATTCGGGGTGCTTGATTACCGTGAGGGGACTCATTTGTGGAGATACGTAAAAAATGTCGTATTTGAGCGGCAACCGACGACAAGAGAAGACATGATCGAACGGATTCGAATTGCTTGTAGGGCAATGCCAAGGGCAGTCTTACTTAGAACAGTCAGACATTTCGCAGAGAGAATCAGGTTATGCATTTGGGTGAGTGCAAAGCATGACAAAGAAAAAATTTTCCCACAAAAGTTCTTTGTTTCTTTGGGGGTCATATTCTGATGACAGTGACTTTGACCTTGACTTCAACCTTCAAGGTGAATTGAAGGTTAAGTAATGTTTTATGGATAGGACCCTTTACTATGACTTCGGAATCTCAAAGAGCACAAAATTCTACGTTCAGATGTGTATCCATGTTACGGTCGAAATGACTTATAGCGGTCATTTGAAGGTCAAATTTTTGTTTGGTGAAGAAAAGCTAGTAACTCGTTTAGTAGCTTTTAAAATTCTTCAATATGACCCAATAAAACGTAGTTTGGATCAATGGGCGACATCAATCGGTGACCATGACCTTCATTTTGAAGGTAATTTGAAGGTCGTTATGTTTTTCGGATAGTAACCCCTATTTTTAACCTTAAATTCTGAAGGAGCACAAAATGTTACTTTGAGATGTGTTTGCACGATACACTACATTTCCTCATACACTAAAGTTATGTGCCGCATTTAAACAGTGCCATTTCGACGCCCTGTATCATTTCCAAGCTTTTTTGACCCGCTGAACATTATGGTGTTGTCAAAATTTGCGCCAAGTGCTCCTAAAAGACAATATTGGAAGGAAATTGCCTAAAAAATGACTCAATTTATGACATTTTTTCTTTCCAGCAGAGATATCGCATCTGTATTTTTTCATTAAAAAAGCTAACCATGTTTTGCGCAAATTACCCTTGACATCAGCCGAACCCAGGATGCACCGTCGAGAAGGTTGTCAAAAGGATTTAGCATCCCATTTTTTTCTTTTTTTTTTGTTTTTTTGGTTTTTTGGTTTTTTGTGTTTTTTTGTGTTTTTCTGTATTTTTTGTTTTTTTTGTTATTTTTATGTTATTTGAATCGTAAATCCCTTGCCCCTCACGAATAAGGTGCTCAATTGCGATGAAACTTCCAATCTTTATACAATATTTACTTGAGTTAACCACGGATTAATTGTTCAAAATTACCGCTGTTTTGTTGGATACAAAAATCAAGTCGTAACCTGAATTGTCTTATTGTTTTAAGTAAAACATCTCGAGGTATTGCTGCACAAGCTATACGAATGCGTTCCATCATATTATCTCTCGTTGTTGGCCGTTGAGCATAAACAGCGTTCTTAAGATGTCCCCATAAGTAAAAATCTGGAGAAGTCAGGTCAGGTGAACGAGGAGGCCATGCAACAGGACCACCTCGTCCGATCCACTTGCCATTGTAATGGGTATTTAAACAATTGCGAACAATGTTTGCATAATGCGGTGGTGCTCCATCTAATTGGATCCACATCCTTAGCCTTGTTGCTAAGTCCACATTTTCTAGTAATTGTGGTAAAATGTCTCTAAGCAAACTTAAAAAGTTTTCCCTATTCACGTTCTCTTCAAAAAAATAAGGACCAATCAAATAGCCATTGACAATTCCACACCAAACCATGAGACTCCAGCGGTGTTGATTGTCTATGGACCTGAACCAGTGAGGATTTTCATCTGACCAATAATGGCAATTATGTCTATTTAATTCTCCAGTATTTTTAAATGTTGACTCATCTGAAAAAAGAACATACCTGAAAAAGTCTTGATCTTGTTGAATCATTCGCATTGCCCATCGACAAAAACGTACACGCAAAATTATATCATTTGGGGTTAACTGTTGAGTTAATGTAATGTGATAAGCGTGATATCTTCTCGCTCTCAATATTCGCGATACTGTTGCTTGAGGTATACCTATTTCTCTTTCTATTTGTCGAGTACTAATGTGAGAATCAAGATGAATAATCGCTAAAATGGTAATAACACGCGGATCATTTCCGTCGTATTCGTGGTGTCGGCGTGGACGAACAAGAGCTCCATTTCGAGCTCTCTGAACGAGGGTTTGAATTGTGACATTATTGGGGTGTTATGTTACTTTGAGATGTGTTTGCACAATGAGGGTCAAAGTAATCTCCCTTAACCCCTTGACTGCCAAGAACAAAGTTTGTCAAGGTGATTTGAATGTCAACTTATGTTTTTTGAATTGTAAACTCCATTTTTTACGTCAGATTTTGAGAGCAGAAATTTTTAAATTTAGATAAGTTCTCAATTACCTTGAAGTCGAAGGTTAAGGTCATTTCATGGTCAGCTTAAAATTTTTAATGGGAAATTCATTTTTGACCCCAGAGTTGGAAAAGGCAGATAGATTATGCAAAAACCTTAAAGTCGATCTTGAGTGTAAAATTCAGGTCATTTCGAGGTTAACTTCGAATTTCTTGAGGTAAGCAAGATCTACAAAACATCGGGAAAATAATTCTACTAATAAACTAAATCATGCTTTCCTCGTATGGGGTGCTTTATTAGCGTGAGTGTTCTGCTTTTCAAACTTATAATAATATTAGAATGTTGGAAATACAATTTTGTTAAAAAAATCACTTAATAAATGTGGATTTTTCGAAACAATTGGTCTTACTAAAATTCTGGATTTAGTTCTCATTCCATTTTTTTATATTGGTATCCATTTTTGAGGTTGAACCAGAGATGCCAATGGTGAAGTTCTGCCCGTTGCCTGCGCGCATGGTGGGGACACGCACACAGCTGACGGAGCCGTGTACGTGTGCGCTGGGCGCTCGGCGGCGGCTCGGCGTGGCTCGGCCAGCTTCGGGCGGGTAGAAGAGCGCAGACATACACTCGGATGTCTCGTTCTTCCTCGAAAGCCGATTCGCATGCGAGTTGATCTTATCCGTCTGGCCTCTCTTACGCGCTGCGTTCCGTTCAACTTCAAAAATTAATATCTCTGGTTATATTTGTCGTAGAGAAATCTTTAAAAAATCATTTTAAAGCTAAGAAGACAATCTTTTTGAGAAAAATAGTTTAAGTTACAAGAAAATGCAAATTCCAATTGTTATAAGCAATTGAAATGTTTAATTAATTTTTTCACTAAAAAGTACAATTTTTAAAATTTTTAAAATAATGTTATCTTATTCTCTACTTCATTCTGAAAATACACATATTTTTTATTATATAAAGAAACGATGGATTATATTTTTTATATAATTTTAATGACTGAGATGCCGTGTCGTGCTAGCGTCAATTGCTCATAACAATTGGAATTTGTAATTTCTTGTAACGTAAAGTATTTTCTTCAAAAAGATTGTCTCTTTAGCTTTAAATTGCTTTTATAAGGATCTCTCTACGACAAATATAACCAGAGATATTAATTTGTGAAGTTGACGACTTCTTTATATTTCACTAAAATTTTATTGCTTTAATACTTTAATTGCTTACAACTTTTGCAAATATATGTATATATTTCGGGCGAATAAAAAATACGTATCTGCTTATTTTATGTATATTTTTTGTATATGAAGTTTTACAATCAATTTAAAAAACACGAGGTCATTTTTCGTCCGATTTGACGTGGAATATTGCCCATATGTATAATAATATATATATATATATATATATACATATACAGGGTGTTTTAAAATTAAGTGCATTAAATTTGTGTAATGAAAGAAGGAATCAATACAAGCATTTTAAGTATAGGAACCATGGGTCGGCGACGCTTCCTTACGGCGTTATAAGCTTATAAACTAAATTGTTAATGTTAATAACAGTCTCGTTTGGAATATTGTCCATGACAATTTGCTTCATCCGTTTTATCGGCAAAAGGTGCAAGCTCTTCGACCCGATGATTTTCCGGCTCGTGTTGCCTTTGTTAATTGGTTTCTGCAACAAAGAGCTCTCCAACCTGAATTTCCAGCTCGTGTTTTGTTTACCGACGAAGCAAGCTTCACGCGTGAAGCCATCGTTAACACTCACAACAATCATGTGTGGGCTGAAGATAATCCACATGCCACTTTCATTCGTGGTCACCAAGAACGTTTTACGGTGAATGTGTGGGCGGGAATACTTGATGATTTCTTAATCGGGCCCTACCTTATGCCTTTCAGGCTTAATAGGCATAGTTATCTGGTATTCTTGCAGCAAGTCCTGCCGGAACTTATGGAAGACGTACCGCTCGCAATTAGAAAGGTCATGTGGTTTCAGCACGACGGTGCTCCACCGCACTTTACGGCTGAAGTACGCAATCACCTGACAGATACTTTCGGTGACAGATGGATCGGGCGGGGTAGACCTGTTACGTGGCATGCAAGGTCACCAGATTTAACGCCTCTCGATTTCTTCTTCTGGGGTGCAATGAAAAGTATGATTTATTCTGAACAAGTCGAATCTGAGGAGGATCTGGTCGCTCGCATCGTTGAGGCATCTGAAACCATCAGACACATGCCTGAAATATTCCAAAGAACGCGGCAGTCATTGCTCCGTCGCTATGACTTTTGCCGTAACGTTGGCGGTCGTAACTTTCAACATTTACTGTAAACATGTCAAATTAACAGAATAAAATAATTGCATTGCAGACGTTATGACGATTTAGTTTAAACGCCCATAACGCCGTAACGAAGCGTCGCCGACCCATGGTTCCTATACTTAAAATGCTTGTATTAATTCCTTCTTTCATTACACAAATTTAATGCACTTAATTTTAAAACACCCTGTATATATATATATATATAAAGATGTATTTTTTTAAGGGTATAGCAAGATAAGGGAGGGTGTAGCGGCCCCCAAACAAAATTAATTTGGATTAGGGGCAATTTGAATGTTAATCGATAACATCCCTGGTAGAAATTTAATGCAGTTTTCGATTGGTTACTGGGAAGTTTAATGATCTTTTTCTAGTAACTGAACAGCAATCTATTTGGAATCCCAATCAAAATATATGTAACGCTTTTCAGTCAATTACTGCACAGAAAAAAATGTAAAAAATCTGAACTCAATTACTTAGCAGTAAAAGAACAATAATATAACCATATATCTGTGTCTTGAGTATGTTTGTGTGTTTAATAATTTATTATTGTACAAATAAAGTATTCTCTATATGACACTATCCATTTTCGTATATCTCCTTTATTATTTTAAAGTTTTTATTAAACTCTGCGTATCTCAAAGCTATTTATAATTTTTTTATTTGTATCATTAAAATAATCTGAATAATTCTAAGGAATAAAATTAATATTAATAGTAACATAAGTAAAATAAATAAAATAAATATAGTAATAAAAGTCTTTGGTACTCACATACCCAGATAACAATTCGTGCGGGCTCATGTTACCTTCACGGCCGGATTATCACACCGTGCATGCACGAACGCATCATGCTGGCTTCACGAAGTGATTTTGGCATACGTGCGCGCATACAAGGTCGCACTATACCATCACGTATGATTACACGTGTGATGGTACAGTGATTACGCACACATGATGGCATAGTGATTACGCACACGTGATAGCATAGTGAACACATACGTGATGGCATAGTGCGATCGTTCACGATTAATATATAATTGATGATGAATTTATATATTGATCGTAAAAGATCGCACTACATATAAACATAATATTTAAATAGCAGATAAAATGGCAAAGACGTTACAAATACGTATAAATTCGGGTACGATTTATTGTATCAGAATTGTATGCGAATTTGTACATATAATATATATTATATAGGTATATATATTATATATCCGCGCGCGATTTATTATATCATAATATTTAATAACAAAATGCCCGCATAGCAATTAAAATAGCAATTTTATTGTAATTGTTATTTTATTATATCATATTATTTTTATTATTTTATTTAATTATGCAAATTGTGTAAGTCTATATAAATGAGATCGTGAAATGTGTTTATCCATCAAGTTTGATCTCCACGATCCATGCGCATCTCACGCCTAGCGACCCCGCGGGGCCGCGTGCGTTCATTGTTCGCCCGCCTACGTGACTCGCTCGTGGCGACTGGCGTGTACGTGCCGGCAGCAGCGGCTGTTGTCATTTGTCGTGATCCGAACGTCCTCGCGGTAACATTTCGCGTGTCCGCCTGTCCGCGCCTCGCTATTCGCCCCTCGTCGCCGTCGTCTTCGTCGTTCGGCGTCTCGCAGGATTCGCAGGCACGCGCGGCCTCAAGCCTGTCCGCCTGTCCGCGCCTCGCCATTCGCCCCTCGTCGCCGTCGTCTTCGTCGTTCGGCGTCTCGGAGGCACGCGCGACCGTCGCCCGCTCGCGAGACCTAACCTCCTTCACCGTTGGTTGGAAAAATTATAAAAAAGTGCTCTCATCGCACAAAGCAGTGGCCGGATACACACACATATATATTATAATATATATTTTTCTATAAATTGTAAGTATAATTTATAACTAATAACAAGAAACAAGCTCTCCAGATACACAATCAAAGACACGATATAAAGCAAATGAGAGCTATACGCCAATATTAAAGCGAGAGATTAAAAATTTGTTTAATAAATTTTAAATCTTTCGTGTATATCCAAGTACACGAATTTCCAACATACTAAACCGCGCGCCGATTTTTTGTCGGACTGAAAACACAGTTTTCGTTGGAGCATTAAAATTCCTTACCCCCCCCCCCCCTAACGAATCATTTGATGCTAATTTAAGCATCATAAATTAATATAAAGAATTTCAGCCTGCTGAAACAATGCGTCCTACCGGTTTCTATTAATTGTTATTGCGATAAATATTACCATATGCCTCGGTGGTCGAATTGGTAAGACGCCCGAACGGAATACGGGAGATTCCAGGTTCAAACCCTGGCTGAGGTAATATTTTTCGCAATAAATTCTTTATATTAATTTATGATGCTTAAATTAGCATCAAATGATTCGTTAGGGGGGGGGGGGTAAGGAATTTTAATGCTCCAACGAAAACTGTGTTTTCAGTCCAACAAAAAATCGGCGCGCGGTTTAGTATGTTGGAAATTCGTGTACTTGGAAATACACGAAAGATTTAAAATTTATTAAACAAATTTTAAATCTCTCGCTTTAATATCAGCGTATAGCTCTCATTTGCCTTATATCGTGTCTTTGATTGTATAATTTATAATGTAATTAAAATAATGTAATTAATTAATTGTAATTTAATGTAATGTAATTAATTTAATGTAACTAATTCTTTATATACTTAAGTTTCTTGATTTTCGATAGAATTAACGAATTTATTTCTAATTCTCTAACTTTTTGTTTTGTTTTCCAGGTTGGCGGATTTATGGAGGAATCTCACGTTCACGCGGCGCGAACCGATCGGCGATTGCGGTCTGGTCACTCCCTGAAAGTATCCCCTGATGATGCTGTCGTGGAAGATGGCGGTCATATACGTTTGCCTGTCGCGTTAATTAATTTGTCGCCTTTTTTAATATAACACGTGTGTCTTTTCGAGGTGTGAAATTTCAGTGTTTTACTGCTGAATCGCGTTAAGACCGTCTTAAGTAATGTCTTAAGATGCTAATACGGTTCTGTGATTGGTTCATGACATCTTAATATTGAACTTAAGACGGTCTTAAATAACTAATTACTTAAATTCAAAACTGTGTTACTTTCTTGCTTTTATGTATTGCATCACTGTTGCGGCGAACAGTTTTAATATAAAGATTTTCATGTCACATGCGAAAGGATCCTGCACCAAATCACGGGAAAATGTATCCCTGTCAAATTGGCTGAAAATTTAGTATTATGTAGCTTATGACGTCCTGACGTCCTGACGTCCTGACGTCGTGGACTACATCATACTAAATTTTCAGTCAATTTGACCGGGATCCATTTTCCCGTGGTTTGGTGCGGGGTCCTTTAAACTTGTTGGTTTCAACAGTTGTTGTCGCATCGAGTGTAAGTTTTGAAATAAAAATGTTTATAAAATATATATTTTGTCTTTTAATTTAACGTTTTTACAACTGTAATAGTACATATTATATATATATTAAAAAGTAGGGTACAAGGTGAGAGCAATTGATGCTCATATGACCCGCACGCATGCGGCACTCACGCGTGCGAGTCATATGAGCATCATTTGAGGACGCATCTGTCTAGCATTATGAGTTCACGCCGTGCAAATTATCCGCACGACGTGCATGCATCGTGAGCTCACTTAGCGGGCATTTTGTTATCTGGGTACCTTTCATTTACGTGTGTATCTTACTAATTTACTTCTAATCTTTGACAATTGTTATTTATAACCTCATCTCCTGATTAAGTTTGCTCAATTGCTATGCAGTATTTTTGGATATCAAGAGAAATCAGTAATACTAGATAATAATACTACAGTTTGGGTGTTCAGTTAAACTGCACAAATTTCTACCAGGGATTATCTGTGAGAAATCCATATCTCTTCTCGCCCCATTACCGGAATATCATAAAAAACGTATTTTTCACATTTTATTTTTTTTCTCTGCCGCTATTATAGATATCAATGATAAAGATAATATAAGCTGTCATCTAAGCAGTTCCTAAGTTTATAATTCAAAAGGTAACCAATTAGACTGTTTAATTATGTAAGTAAAGGACAAAAAATTCTCAAAGCAGGCTTATAATAAGTGAATGATTATTTACATATTTATTATAAATCACAATTTTATGTTTACTTTAAAAACTACAAGATTTATATACAATCACATATATTTATTTGTTGCAATATTTACAACAATTTAATCTTTATCACTATTCTCGTCAATAATTGGATCAGTTCTTTCAGTTTTAAACATTTTTATTAAGATTCCTGCTGATGGTCTTACTATTCCTGCTAAACACATGTGAAAGATAATAAATATAATTGCAGAAACAGGTTAACAACAACAAATAGTCTTAAGTCTATTCGTACATTTACGTAAATATTTATTATCTTTCACATGTGTTTAGCAGGGATAGTAATAAGACCAGCAGGAATCTTAACAAAGATTTTTAAAACTGAAAGAATTGACCCAATTATTGACGAGAACAGTAATAAAGATTAAATTGTTGTAAATATTGCAACAAATAAATATATGTGATTATATATAAATCTTATAGTATTTAAAGTAAACATAAAATTGTGATTTATAATAAATATGTAAATAATCATTCACTTATTATAAGCCTGCTTTGAGAATTTTTTGTCCTTTACTTACATAATTAAACAGTCTAATTGGTTACTTTTTGAATTATAAACTTAGGAACTGCTTAGATGACAGCTTATATTATCTTTATCATTGATATCTATAATAGCGGCAGAGAAAAAAAATAAAATGTGAAAAATACGTTTTTTATGATATTCCGGTAATGGGGCGAGAAGAGATATGGATTTCTCACAGATAATCCCTGGTAGAAATTTGTGCAGTTTAACTGAACACCCAAACTGTAGTATTATTATCTAATATTACTGATTTCTCTTGATATCCAAAAATACTGCATAGCAACTGAGCAAACTTAATCAGGAGATGAGGTTATAAATAACAATTGTCAAAGATTAGAAGTAAATTAGTAAGATACACACGTAAATGAAAGGTATGTGAGTACCAAAGACTTTTATTACTATATTTACTTTATTTATTTTACTTATGTTACTATTAATATTAATTTTATTCCTTAGAATTATTCAGATTATTTTAATGATACAAATAAAAAATTTATAAATAGCTTTGAGATACGCAGAGTTTAATAAAAACTTTAAAATAATAAAGGAGATATACGAAAATGGATAGTGTCATATAGAGAATACTTTATTTGCACAATAATAAATTATTAAACACACACACATATATCAAGACACAGATATATGGTTATATTATTGTTCTTTTACTGCTAAGTAATTGAGTTCAGATTTTTTACATTTTTTTCTGTGCAGTAATTGACTGAAAAGCGTTACATATATTTTGATTGGGATTCCAAATAGATTGCAGTTCAGGTACTAGAAAGAGATCATTAAACTTCCTAGTAACCAATCGAAAACTGCATTAAATTTCTACCAAGGATGTTATCGATTAACATTCAAATTGCCCCTAATCCAAATTAATTTTGTTTGGGTGCCGCTACACCCTCCCTTATCTTGCTATACCCTTAAAAAAATACATTTTTATATATATTTATATATGTATATATATATATATATATATAATTATTATTATACATATGGGCAATATTCCACGTCAAATCGGACGAAAAATGACCTCGTGTTTTTAAAATTGATTGTAAAACTTTATTTACATAAAATATACATAAAATAAGCAGATACGTATTTTTTATTCGCCCGAAATATATATATATTTTTGCAAAAGTTGTAAGCAATTAAAGTATTAAAACAATAAAATTTTAGTGAAATATAAAGAAGTCGTCAACTTCACAAATTAATATCTCTGGTTATATTTGTCGTAGAGAGATCCTTATAAAAGCAATTTAAAGCTAAGGAGACAATCTTTTTGAAGAAAATACTTTACGTTACAAGAAATTACAAATTCCAATTGTTATGAGCAATTGACGCTAGCACGACACGGCATCTCAGTCATTAAAATTATATAAAAAATATAATCCATCGTTTCTTCATATAATAAAAAATATGTGTATTTTCAGAATAAAGTAGAGAATAAGATAACATTATTTTAAAAATTTTAAAAATTGTACTTTTTAGTGAAAAAATTAATTAAACATTTCAATTGCTTATAACAATTGGAATTTGCATTTTCTTGTAACAAACTATTTTTCTCAAAAAGATTGTCTTCTTAGCTTTAAAATGATTTTTTAAAGATTTCTCTACGACAAATATAACCAGAGATATTAATTTTTGAAGTTGAACGGAACGCAGCGCGTAAGAGAGGCCAGACGGATAAGATCAACTCGCATGCGAATCGGCTTTCGAGGAAGAACGAGACATCCGAGTGTATGTCAGCGCTCTTCTACCCGCCCGAAGCTGGCCGAAGCCACGCCGAGCCGCCGCCGAGCGCCCAGCGCACACGTACACGGCTCCGTCAGCTGTGTGCGTGTCCCCACCATGCGCGCAGGCAACGGGCAGAACTTCACCATTGGCATCTCTGGGTTGAACTACTCATAACGCTTATTTAGATGGTAAATCTCAGTTAGGTACAGAATAGCTGGTATATCGTTGTTTTTTTTACAAAAATTTTACTTTGTTGTGCATCGTCATTTTTTATTGAAAAAAAGTTTGTTTTCCAATTTACCTTTTTCAAACAAATTTTTTAAATTGAAACATGGCTAATTATCGTGCCAACGAAATTGTTGATATGATAATGATTTTAGGACAAAGTCAAAACAATTATGCAGCAGCTGCAAGACTTTATGCAGAACGCTACCCCAATAGGAGACACCCCAATAATGTCACAATTCAAACCCTCGTTCAGAGAGCTCGAAATGGAGCTCTTGTTCGTCCACGCCGACACCACGAATACGACGGAAATGATCCGCGTGTTATTGCCATTTTAGCGATTATTCATCTTGATCCTCACATTAGTACTCGACAAATAGAAAGAGAAATAGGTATACCTCAAGCAACAGTATCGCGAATATTGAGAGCGAGAAGATATCACGCTTATCACATTACATTAACTCAACAGTTAACCCCAAATGATATGATTTTGCGTGTACGTTTTTGTCGATGGGCAATGCGAATGATTCAACAAGATCAAGACTTTTTCAGGTATGTTCTTTTTTCAGATGAGTTAACATTTAAAAATACTGGAGAATTAAATAGACATAATTGCCATTATTGGTCAGATGAAAATCCTCACTGGTTCAGGTCCATAGACAATCAACACCGCTGGAGTCTCATGGTTTGGCGTGGAATTGTCAATGGCTATTTGATTGGTCCTTATTTCTTTGAAGAGAACGTGAATAGGGAAAACTTTTTAAGTTTGCTTAGAGACATTTTACCACAATTACTAGAAAATGTGGACTTAGCAACAAGGCTAAGGATGTGGATCCAATTAGATGGAGCACCACCGCATTATGCAAACATTGTTCGCAATTGTTTAAATACCCATTACAATGGCAAGTGGATCGGACGAGGTGGTCCTGTTGCATGGCCTCCTCGTTCACCTGACCTGACTTCTCCAGATTTTTACTTATGGGGACATCTTAAGAACGCTGTTTATGCTCAACGGCCAACAACGAGAGATAATATGATGGAACGCATTCGTATAGCTTGTGCAGCAATACCTCGAGATGTTTTACTTAAAACAATAAGACAATTCAGGTTACGACTTGATCTTTGTATCCAACAAAACGGCGGTAATTTTGAACAATTAATCCGTGGTTAACTCAAGTAAATATTGTATAAAGATTGGAAGTTTCATCGCAATTGAGCACCTTATTCGTGAGGGGCAAGGGAGTTTACGATTCAAATAACATAAAAATAACAAAAAAAAACAAAAATACAGAAAAACAAAAAACAAAAAAACAAAAAAAAAACAAAAAAAACAAAAAAACAAAAAACAAAAAGAAAAAAATGGGATGCTAAATCCTTTTGACAACCTCCTCGACGGTGCATCCTGGGTTCGGCTGATGTCAAGGGTAATTTGCGCAAAACATGGTTAGCTTTTTTAATGAAAAAATACAGATGCGATATCTCTGCTGGAAAGAAAAAAATGTCATAAATTGAGTCATTTTTTAGGCAATTTCCTTCCAATATTGTCTTTTAGGAGCACTTGGCGCAAATTTTGACAACACCATAATGTTCTGCGGGTCAAAAAAGCTTGGAAATGATACAGGGCGTCGAAATGACACTGTTTAAATGCGGCACATAACTTTAGTGTATGAGGAAATGTAGTGTATCGTGCAAACACATCTCAAAGTAACATTTTGTGCTCCTTCAGAATTTAAGGTTAAAAATAGGGGTTACTATCCGAAAAACATAACGACCTTCAAATTACCTTCAAAATGAAGGTCATGGTCACCGATTGATGTCGCCCATTGATCCAAACTACGTTTTATTGGGTCATATTGAAAAATTTTAAAAGCTACTAAACGAGTTACTAGCTTTTCTTCACCAAACAAAAATTTGACCTTCAAATGACCGCTATAAGTCACTTCGACCGTAACATGGATACACATCTGAACGTAGAATTTTGTGCTCTTTGAGATTCCAAAGTCATAAGTAAAGGGTCCTATCCATAAAACATTACTTAACCTTCAAATCACCTTGAAGGTTGAAGTCAAGGTCAAAGTCACTGTCATCAGAATATGACCCCCAAAGAAACAAAGAACTTTTGTGGGAAAATTTTTTCTTTGTCATGCTTTGCACTCACCCGAATGCATAACCTGATTCTCTCTGCAAAATGTCTGACTGTTCTAAGTAAGACTGCCCTTGGTATTGCCCTACAAGCAATTTGAATCCGTTCGATCATGTCTTCTCTTGTCGTCGGTTACCGCTCAAATACGACATTTTTTACGTATCTCTACAAATGAGTCCCCTCACGGTAATCAAGCACCCCGAATCGTGAGAAACAAGGGGACTCACGTAAATCAAGCACCCCAAAGGGATGAAAGCCCCGTCACGTCCACGTCGTTCATTCTGGGTAATGCCAAGCAGGGGAAAATACGTGTCAAACGGTCTGGAGCTGGTTGACCATCAAACAGAATCGGTCCAGATAACGGATAGGAACAACACACACACACACACACACACACACACACACACACACACACACACACACACACTCTCTCTCTCTCTCTCTCTCTCTCTCCCCCCCTCTCTCTCTCTCACACACACTCACACTCACACTCCCACTCACACTCACACTCACACTCACACTCACACTCACACTCACACTCACTCACACTCAACTCACACTCACACTCACTCACACTCACTCACACTCACACTCACACTCACACTCACACTCACACTCACACTCACACTCACACTTCAGTCACTCAGAATTCACACTCACACACTCACACACTCACACACGGAGGTGCAGGGTAGTTTGAAGTCACAAAATACACTGTGGAAGCTTTTACTTAATTTATAAACTTTGGAACACCGTAACTCAGTGAAAAATGATCCGATTTCAAAAAACAAAAAACCGTTGTTTTTGTCTCATTGCCAGCTACAACTTTTATTTAAAAAAAATTCCAGTCCCATTTAAAAAAATGGCCGCCATGATGAAATCTCTAAAGTGGCGCTATCTACAATTAAATTGATAATGTCATCATCTTTCCCCTTCGAAGCCATAAAACTTTTGTCTGAATCATTTTTTGAAAGAACTTCTTCTTTTCGAGATATTAGCGTTTATAGATTGAAATGACTTACCCTGTATATAATTTTGTTAGAAATAAAGGATAATTATTTTGTAGTAATGGAACGTTAGGTCGAAGACATGCATATGGCTCGGGCACACAAACGGCTTGGACCGCGCGGTTTTGCCGAGCGGTAGACCCGAGACCATGCACACGAGCGGTTTAGACCGCGCGGTTTCGTCGCACGGTAGACCGTGCACATGAGCGGTTTCGACCTCGCGGTTCCGCCGCGGCAGACCTGAACAGACCGTGCACACGAGCGGTTTTGACCGCGCGGGACAAACCGCTCTCGTGTGCACGGTCTGTTGCGGTGGAACCACTCTGTGTGCACGGCCTACCGCGCCACGGAATGCCCGAGCCCTAACATGGGATCCGAGAGAGAATTAATTATGTTTGCAGTATTTTCCGTAAACCATAACCTACTTCAGTCTTCATATAAAATAATTGCAATAAGTAGGAAAATGTGATTAAAAATATATACACGAGTATTACTATTTCTTTATAACACATTTTTTCAATGTTTTCAAGAAATTTTGTTGTTAGAAATGAAGTATTACTTTTGATGAATAAAACGTTGGCTCGAAGACGCTGCATAACGCGAAATCCGAGAGGAAATGGCCGCCGCCGGCAAACCGCGGGAAATCGTTATGGCATATATATATTATTTATGCCCGTATCTCATGACAATCATGAAAACTATCACATATTGATGGTCATTACAGAAATTAAATTTTCTTTCCTTTTCTTATCGATAGTTCTTGATTGTGTAATATTGTTATTATTTACGACTCAATAAATATATAACAATTGTAAATAGATAAAATTTAAAAAATGTACAATTACCTTTATATCACATTAGGCACACATAATTACGCACATGCATTTTGCACAAATTCTTCTAATGTCAATTTTCCACGACTTTTTCACGAACAGCACTGGCAGTTATAACCATTAAATAATTAATATCACTATTATATAATATTAAAGTAACGTTACATAACATTGCAATAAGACATATTACATCACGGTTATATTGCTGTATTATGTTGTCACCAGTTAATAACGCAGCAATATAACAGATATATAGACAGGATGTTGGACGGCCGTTGAGAGTGGACGTGATTGTCTGGGCAGAGAGAGACAGTTGGAAGTAGAGGTTTCAGAGGGTGGAGAAAGGAGGAAAGCAGGGAGAAAGAAAGAGCGGAGGAAAAAAAGTAAGGAGGGCTAAGGTAGGTCAATGTTAAGAGATTTATAGTATGGTAAAAAGATAATAAAGGAAAGCAAAAAGAATTAGGTTAGGGTGGCAGAGAAAGATAAGAGAGCGAAGAAAACGGAAGGAGGCGGCACCTGTCGAGGAGCGGAGGAAGAAGCTTACCGACAGAGAAGGAGCAGAGAAAATAGTAGAAGAAGAGAAAGGCATAGACATAAAGGGAACCCTAGCAAGCGAAAATCCGGCAAAGGAGAAACGGAGGTAGCGAACGAAGAGAGAAAGGAGAGAGTGATGGAAACGAAAGGCAAACCAGCGAGAGCAGAAGAGCTAAGCAAACAGAGAGGGAGAGCAGATAGTCAGGGATCCATTAAAGACTTTATCCAGAAAAGAAAAAGAGAGGAAGAAGAGAAAGAAGCAGAGAGAGCAGAAAAGGAGATATTGGAAAAATTTAATGCTGCAAGGAAGATTAATAGATCACCACCAAATAAAATAAAAAAAGGTGAAGAAGGAAAAGAAAGCACGGAAGTAAAGGGATTGTTAAAAGAAATTTTAGGAAAATTTGAGGAACACGAAAAGGAAAGAAAAAAAGGAGAGATCACTAAGAAGTGAAATAGTAAAAGGAGAAGAAAAAAAAGCATGGCAGTAGAGGGACTGTTAAAAGAAATTATAAGGAAATTAGAGGAACAGGAAAAAGAAAGAAAAAAGGATAAAGAAGAAATAAAAAACGAGTTACAAGGATTGAAAGAAGAATACAGGAAAAAGGAAGAAAGGTGGGAGCAGCAAAGAAGATCAATGGAGGAAAGGATAAAAAAGTTGGAGGAGAAAGTTCGAGAAGGCAGACAAGAGTGGTCCAGAAGGAAATGAGGGAAAAGATTTCGCTGGGAGAATGAAGGAGACGGAAAAAAACATGGAAATAGCTGAAAGAAGAAGGAGGAGGAACAATATAATGGTTAAAAGAGATTCGATAAAAGATGAGATGGAAGGGAAGGAGAAAATAGAGAAGATGATAGACGAAATAAGCAAGATAAAAGAAGAAATTAAAGAGGTGCAGGAAATAGGATTTGGAAATAACAAAATGACGTTGATTAAATGCAAGAGTTGGAATGACAAAAGAGAAATAATGAAAAAGAGGAAGGAGTTAGGAATGAGATACGAAGTATTTTTGGATGATGACCTAACCAAGACAGAAAGACAGATACAAAAGGAAATAAGAAGAGTAGCAAGAGAGGAAAGAGAGGCGGGAAAGAAAACCAAAATTGGTTATATGAAAATATGGGTAGAGAGCAAAGAGATGAAATGGAACAAAGATAACGGAAAATTGGAAGAGAGGAGTGATTTCCGGAAGGTATAAAGAAAGAAAAGGAAACAAGGAAAGGGAAAACAAGCGAGTATAACGGTGAGTTAGGCAAGCAGATCATAAGGTAACTCAGATGAATTTTGTTTCAGATTGATCGAAGGAGAAAAAAAACGGCAGAAAGGAGAATGGAGTGTGAAGGGAAGGTCATAATAGAAAAGGAGGAGATAGAAAGGATCGTAGAAGGGCAAGTTCTAAAGAGGATGAAGGAGCTTAAGAAGGATAGTAAGAGATAAGAGATAAGAGATAAGAGATAAGATGAAAAGATAAGAGACCTAAAGGAGGTATAGGAGGATAAGTTGGTGGAGAGGAGAGTTAAGGAAAGAGAGGAGAAAGAAAGGAGAAAAGAAAGAAGAGCGGAGGAGAGCGGGAGACAGAGGAGGAGCGCGGAAGACGAGATGGCTGGAAGAGAGGTTGCTGATGGACACGGTTGAGGACATGGAGGAGAGGAAGAAAGGACAATGAGGGAGATGTAAGGGAGAAGGGAGGGATAAACAGAGAGAAAAAGGGGAGTGTAAGGGGAGAGTAGATGGAGGAAAGGAAGAAAGGAAAGGGATGAGAGAGAGATGAGATGATGAGAGAGCGGGAGGTGAAATGAAGTTTTATATGAAAGTTTTATATGTTTGGTCGGTTTGCTTTATTTTTGTATACAGGACTCAGAGTAAGGAGGGAAGGAGAGACAGGAGAGGGAAGAGAGGTCAGGAGGTGGAGTGGAGGAAGGATGGAAGGAGCGGCTGAGGGAGATGGTGACGGAAAGTGATGGACACGAAAAAGGAGGGATGACGAAGAAGAGGCTGGGGGAAGAGGGAGGGAGGGGAAATAGAAATAGATTGTGAGGTCGTAGAAAGGCCAGGCCAAAGGATTAATGACGGGATGTAAAGGTTTTTGGGATTGTTTTCCTTAAAAAAACGCCTTGTAAATCCGAAAGGGGAAGACAATAAACGTTGAATTGAATAACAGATATATAATTTGTTATATTGTAAATATAAAACAATGTTATATAATCTCTATATTACTCAGGCATAACAACCCGTTATATTAACTTACTTCTACGTTATATTATAGGTACAGTCTGTGTTTGCTGGGTGTATATATATATATATATATATATATATATATATATATATATACACCCAGCAAACACAGACTGTACCTATAATATAACGTAGTTTTTTAACGTCTTTTTGTTAAAGCAGAGAATAGTTGGTATAGAAAGTGTATATATATATATATATATATATATATATATATATATATATATATATATATATATATACACTTTTCTATACCAACTATTCTCTGCTTTAACAAAAAGACTGTTCAATATATCAACGATTCACTGCTTTAAATGACTTTCATTCGTCCGTACATGTACTATTTCCACATATATATTACAGTTGTTTATGCTTTTTAATACTAGAAATAACTGCTATATTTTTCAAAATTTTTGTTAATAACTTTTTAATGAAGAAAGACCGACGGCTAAAAACTTTTGATTGTTACTCAGGGTCATGACTTCGACAACATATGTCAAGATTAAAGCCATTGGAGAGGGGTTTGTTAATCGGTATATTTACCTAATTTTCTATAAACAATGGCTGATGTTACTTTTTATAAAATCTGTGTTTATACAAACCTGAAAATTTCTTTATTTAAAAACACAAACACCTATTATTAATATTATTACATAATTACCTATTAATTTTCTATATTTACCTATATAATTACCTATTAATTTTCCCTAAATGGTTATTCTATAAAGACAGTTCATAAAATGACTGAAATATGAATCAGCCAGATTCTAAAACGATGTACAAATCGCTGCGTTTAACAATGTGGCGGGTCGTTTGTTAGCGTTTTATAAAACGACTAAAATTCTTAACCAGATTGTAAAACATTTCATTTTCAACCATAATTTGAGAATGTGGCCGCTCTTTATAAAATGCCTAAACGTTTCATAAAACGGCGGATTTTGTAATCTGGCTACGACATATATTGTATATTTCTAACAAAATTGATGTCGGTCATTGATTCGATATCGAATCGATGACTTATCGACATCGAAATTGACATAACAAATCAGACGATTTCAATCAAATTTTTCTGGCTTCAAGAGTTGCTTCTTTCTAAGTTACCTGCGTTCAAAACTAAAAATTTTGTATAAAATTAAGAGACTATCACCATATGAGAGTATGCAGATAGTATGTCGTCGATCGATATTGATTGACGACTATGTGCATACTCTCATATGGTGACAGGCCGATATTCATAGTCGGTTCTTATATTTAAGACAGTCTTATGTTCAATTTTAAAATGTCATGAACCAATCGCAGAGCCGTATTAGCGTCTTAAGATGTTACTTAAGACGGTCTTGAAATAAGCTCCGACTATGAATACCGGCCATAGTCTCTTAATTTTAGACAAAATTAAAGTTTTGAACACAGGTAACTTAGAAAGAAGCAACTTTTGATTCCAAAACAATTTGATTGAAATTAGCTGATTTTTTATGTCAATTTCGATGTCGATGAGTTTCCAGTAAATCGACGTTGAATTGACGTCGATTCGACATCAGCCTTCTCACTGGATAAATATACTAAATATGACATGTGACATGTGTGACATTTTTACATCAGACAATGCTGAAATTTACAACTTTCTATGAGCAATAAGGTCTGTTTCTATTCCTGCACTGCTGAACTAGTGCACACTGATGCAATATAAGTGAGTGGGACAAGTATACTTTGTTTATATCTTACATTTAATCATAAAAATATTCTTAGAAAGTTGTAAATAATTGTAATTTTTACAATAATTTACAACTTCTACAAATTACTACAATTTTTATAAAAAATTTTCTTAGAACGTTGTAGAAAGTTGTAAATAGTTGCGATATTTACAAGAATCTACAAATACAATTTACTACTTCTTCATAAAAAATATTTGTATAATGTTGTAGATAGCTGTAAATAGTTGTGATTCTTACAATAATCTACAACTTCTACAATTTACTACGTTCTCATAAAAATGTTTGTAAATAGTTGTTAAAACTTGGAAAAATTTTATATTACTTTTTACAACTGACTATTTACTACAATTTTCCATAAATTTCTACAATTTTCACAAATTTGTAGAGATTTGTTATTTGTTGTATAAGATTGTAATTTTTCGTAGAAATACGTAAATAATTGTAAAATAATTTCCACCAAAGTTGTAAAAATCACAACTATTTACAACTTAAAAATAAATACAAATTTTTGTAGCTCTCAGGATATACAATCAAAAATAGAAAGAGGCAATTGAGAGCAAACGCCGATGGTTAAGCGATGTAATGACATATATTTGAGATTCAAAATTACAAACGTTTCGGTCCTTAGATTGGACCTTCTTCAGTGTCAAAACCCCCCCTGACGAATCGCAAAGAAATTAAACGCAAAAAACGTGAAGATGTTCATTAAGCGGGAGTTGTTGCTCCATTGTTACAAAAAGTCGCACAAGAATTGGTTAAAAAACATTGTTCATTTCGCGGGAGTCGTTACTCCGTTGTTAAAAATAAGAACGCATTCCGTTGTTACGAAGAACTGTATAAATACGAATACGTTTGTACGAATGCGGAGTCATCTGTCCGTTGTTACTGCGCAACCGTTGCCATAAAAATGTGTGGAATTAACAGATTCCTTATGACAAGACAATTAGAAAATTAAACAGCTGCAAACAGGATTGTGTTGAAATCTCAACCGTGTTCTTATTTCATACCTGTCTGTCAAATCCGTCTGATCAGCGTGGCTTCAAAAATTAGTTGACAGGTATGCCACAGGCATCTTATCGGTGCGAGCGCTCACAAAGGAAAGACAGAAGTGTCCGCAGACGATTGTTGTGAGGCATCTTACAGCCGATGAACAAAAAACATGTAGACGTAAACCATAAACAAATACAAACTAGTTATATGGAAGTCTGAATAATTGGCACATATTCCCTGCTGAAACCTAACGTGTCCTCCTGTAAATTTATACCGTTTATTTGTCGTTTAATGTGGAACATCTCAAAGGTGATGCGTTTAGAATAGAATTTTTCACGGTCTAAAATTCTGACGTTCTCCCAGTCGAAATTATGGCCATTTAAAACATGGTGGGAAACCACCGAGGGTTCAACCCTCTTTTTTCTGAGTTGACTACGGTGCTCACCGATGCGGGTGCCGAGCTGTCTGCCGGTCTGCCCTACATCCCAGTAAACATTTTGATATTCATTGAATATACATTGCATATACATCAGTGGATATCACATATCCTATAGACATACAATGATACACAAATGACATACATTGGATGTTATAGGTATGTACAAATGCAACGCGCTGTATGTACACTGTATGTCCATCTAATATACATGTGTATATTTGCTCCATATTCTATGTACATATATGTGTACATACAGAGAAGTACATATATAGCAGATACCTTCCTTCATATACAGTGAATATTTATTGGACATCTTATGTATGTGTATTTTATATACGTCTGTGAATATGACTTATTCTATGTATATGTATACGATTATGTATAAACAACGTACATTGGATATCCTATTTATATATAAATTTAATGTTCTGTTTATACATTGTATATCCATACAATATATATGCGTATAGATGAGGTACATTCCATGTACATTCGTGGAAAGTATGACAGCTAATTTACATATACACTAAATATTCTTTTCATATCCAATGTATGTAAATTGCATCTATATACATCTATGGGTGATATTCTATGTATATAAATGATATTCTATGTATATACAGTGATCTACAAATGAGGCACATTGTATGAATATATGTACGTTTGGATTGTATGGATATATACAGGGTGTTTTAAAATTAAGTGCATTAAATTTGTGTAATGAAAGAAGAAATCAATACAAGCATTTCAAGTATAGGAACCATGGGTCGGCGACGCTTTGTTACGGCGTTATAAGCGTATAAACTAAATCGTCACAAGTACTACGCCCGCGTTGTAGTTTGTTTGCCTCTCGTTTGTTTACTTCTCAAGGTGCTTGCAAGTTCTTTCTTTCACTTTCCTCGTATTTTCTCAGCCAAGCTGTAGTGATCACGTTGTCAGTCGAGCTGTGCTACTCACAGTGAGAAACGAGTAGCTGGTAATAAACGAGTAGCTTTATTTTCTTTGAAATAATCATGAACCGCCACAATGGATACACTTGGGAGGAACTCGCAGACATACACTTAACTTTTGGCGCTGCTGGAGGCAACTGTGCGCTCGCTCAGAGGATGTATCAAGAAAGATACCTGAACAGAAGACTGCCGAACCGGAGGATTTTTATTAAGGTTGATCAACGTCTGAGGGAAACGGGATCATTGCAATCGAAGATGTACAACGCAGGGAGAAATAAGTCAACACGTACTCCACAGTTTGAGGAAGAAGTATTAGAGCGATTTGAAGATAATCCATCAACAAGTACTAGAATTGTTGCACGCGAGCTCCATGTTAATAACAGTCTCGTTTGGAATATTGTCCATGACAATTTGCTTCATCCGCTTCATCGGCAAAAGGTGCAAGCTCTTCGCCCCGATGATTTCCCGGCTCGTGTTGCCTCTGTTAATTGGTTTCTGCAATAAAGAGCTCTCCAACCTGAATTTCCAGCTCGTGTTTTGTTTACCGACGAAGCAAGCTTCACGCGTGAAGCCATCGTTAACATTCACAATAGTCAGGTGTGGGCTGAAGATAATCCACATGCCACTTTAATTTGTGGTCACCAAGAACGTTTTACGGTAAATGTGTGGGCGGGAATACTTAATGATTTCTTAATCGGGCCCTACCTTATGCCTTTCAGGCTTAATAGGCGCAATTCTGGTATTCCTGCAGCAAGTCCTGCCGGAACTTATGGAAGACGTACCGCTCGCAATTAGAAGGGTCATGTGGTTTCAGCACGACGGTGCTCCACCGCACTTTACGGCTGAAGTACGCAATCACCTGACAGATACTTTCGGCGACAGATGGATTGGGCGGGGTGAGCCTGTTACGTGGCCTGCAAAATCACCAGATTTAACGCCTCTCGATTTCTTCTTCTGGGGTGCAATGAAAAGTATGATTTATTCTGAACAAGTCGAATCTGAGGAGGATCTGGTCGCTCGCATCGTTAAGGCATCTGAAACCATCCGACACATGCCTGAAATATTCCAAAGAACGCGGCAGTCATTACTCCGTTGCTATGATTTTTGCCGTAACATTGGCGGTCGTAACTTTGAACATTTACTGTAAACATGTCAAATTAACAGAATAAAATAATTGCATCGCAGACGTTATGACGATTTAGTTTAAACGCCCATAACGCCGTAACGAAGCGTCGCCGACCCATGGTTCCTATACTTAAAATGCTTGTATTGATTCCTTCTTTCATTACACAAATTTAATGCACTTAATTTTAAAACACCCTGTATATACGCATTATATATGTACATATTAAAGACATCCAATGTACATCGTTTGTAGATCACTATACATAAATAGAATATGCCATACACAAATGATACGAATATACACTGTACATAAATTTAATTACTAAAATATCTTATTGTATTTACAGATATAGGTACTTGCAATAAAAACAATATACGTATTTACAAATATATATATACATATATATATATTTATATATTTTTAATATATATTACATCTATATATGACATATTATATTAAAATATATTATAATATATTAAAATTAAACTTTCAAATATTTTAAACAAGAAATTAAACATTATTTCTTTGGTCACATTATTCCATAAATAAGAAACTTAAAAAATATAAGTACGTTAAATTACAATTTATTAAAAAGCTTGTTTTAAAAAGTACTTTATTTATTTGAAAAAATAAACGGATCAAAATGTTTGTATAATATTAATACTATTAATAATTAATACATAAAATATCCTGTAAAAAAATTGAAACAATTTTGAGTTTAAGACAAAATTGTTTCAATTTTTTCTACTGTACGTTACATCTACTGATCCCTCATTACAGCTATTATATTGAATTATGATGTCAGAAGCAAGAAATAACATGAGGTTTTTTTTATATAATATATATGGAATAAATAAGTTTTTGAATGTAATTACTGTGTTTGATAACATGAATTAGTAAAATCCGTCAAACTCTCTATTTGTTAATATGCGTATAAGTCATTTGCATATGTCCTACATTTTTAGTAAACGTGGACATGATTGAGCAAGATTATTTACAGCTACTTGCAGATTTACGAAGTAAAAAAAAGTATTCGACGGATTTTATTAATTTATATTATTGCATGAATAATCTTATTTATTTCGATATAATTTGCAAGAAGAGCTTCATATAATTTCTTGCCTCTGACGTCATATTTTATAATATGGTTTAATTAAGCCTTAACTAATATTTTATAAATATACCAAATAGCTACAAAAAAATTTTATGTGTATTAGAGTATTATTATTAAATTTAGCATTTTTTATAAACTTTAATTTGAAGTACCTTATATAAAACAAAAAATTTTGCGTTATCAATTAAAAAAACAAAAATTATATGTATGGATATGTATGGAAACAGTATAATTGTATAAAAATCAAAATTAATATTTATAATATAGAAAGAGTAACGCGTTTTCAGAAACAAAAAATACGATAATTTTTAGCATATTCTATTTATAATCTATATCCCAAATAGCAACATATATTATTTTGATGTCAAATGATCTTATTATAACGTCAAATGAGGTCATTTTGACATCAAATTACGTGATTCCCTACCTGGGAATACTACTAATATTTTATTATATATAAAATCAATGTAATATTATATATATATTATATAATATTAATATAATATTTAAGCAATCTATTCCAAAACTTGCCTAATTTATTTTGCAATAAAATTTTATGAGTGGAAAAGAATTAGTAATATCTCTTTATTAATAAACTTTGGTAATTTTCTGCAAAATTGCATTTAAACGAAAATATAATCATAGACATGATTATATAAGATTTTTTTATGAAGAACAATCTGAACAAAATGTTTAATTAATGTTTATATAGAAAAATATATGAGGCAAGTTTTTGAACGGAATACTTTCATTATAAGTACCCATAAAAGCTTACACTATACAAAAACGCTTAAAATTAAAAGCTACAAATTAAACTGAAAAATATAGTTTTGTTTTTTTTATAATATTCTTTATATTTATAAAGAATCATTAAGACTATTTAAATTGTCTTTATTGGAAATGGTGAACAAACGTCATTTTGATTTAAAACACTCTTAAGAGTTGCAAACATAATTGAATTTAATTACAAATTAAAATGTAATTTTTAATTACATGAAACTAATTTAACAATTACAGTTTAAAATTTTTTTAAATAATTTCAAATTCTGCTTATAAGTGTAATAGTGGAAAAGAAACGTATTGACCTTGAAATGGTAGAACTATTAATTTCCTATTAATGTCATCAATGGACCACATTTCAAGTAAATTATTATTTTTTTTTATATACTGTATGTTAAACAAAGATGATTTACATGGCTTAGAATAAAAAGTATTTTGTAAACTGTAGCTATAACCTAACAGAACTGTTGAATTTTTATGGCTAACAAAATTTTTTATTTCAATTATTGTTTTATTTTTCAATTCTACAAATCGGTCAGCAATTCTATTAATATTTAAACAATATTCGGCAGTTTTAAGTTTTTTGTACTGAGGAGGATTACAAGTATTTATTAAAGGGCCATCAGAATGTTCCATTAACAATTCTGTAGACAAATTATCATCAGTATTCTTAGAGTAGGTCTTAAAATATTATTCTCTTCAACGATTCGACGAACAACTTGTAAGGGTTGGGAAGATTTACGAACCATTTTTTTTAATTTTTGCATAAAATTTTCAAATGGAAATGCACTAAAATTGTCTAGCAAACCAAATAATTTTACACAATCAATTAAATGCAAAAAATTATGTATATTATGAGAAATAAAATTTGGACCGTAAATTTTAATAGAATTAGTAATAAAATGCTTCATGAGCTCGTGAGCGTAAGAAATAAAATGTTCATACTTTGAATAATAATTACTAATTAAGATAGTGCTTGCTAAGCTAAGGGTAATAAAATTATTGTAAACTTTAGGAGACAGTACTTGTTTTAAGACTATTGGACCTGTATATAGTAAAAAGAGTCTAAATTCAGTAGCCTTATATCGCTTGCATTCAACTATAGATCGAGTTTTTCGTGAAAATTCACAAGGAATATATTTTCTTAGATTAAGAAGCAATTTATTAATATCATTAACATCCCTTGCACGTAATTTGTGAGGAAATCTACCGAATATCCACCCATAGCGTCCATTGCATAGCAATCTCTTAACTCCGCCTAACAAAAGATTGTGCATATAGTCCACGGGCACATTATCAATACAATCAAAGTTTGGAATGTTAATGAAAAGAGTTTCACCAACGTGATGTTCTGGATGAAGTTTATTTTTAAAAGAATCATTAGTTCTTTTTACAAGATTTTCCGTTTCAACGAAACAAATAACATTGTTAATCATATCTCCTTCTTGATTGCACTTTGTGCAGGAAAAGTAGCCTGAATGGCTCTTAAGTGATAGTACAAATGATTTTGCAGGTGTATCACAGATTAACATTTCAATTTTAAATTTGCATATAACGGTCTTGATTAATATGCCATTTGTTGTTAACTTTGCACATTCATTAACAAAATCAAGTAAAAAATCATTGGAATTTGGTTTATCATGTCCATGATAAAGAGCTACTAAGAAAACTTTATTTTTAAGGGCTTCGATTGATTTGACAGAACACAAAATGGGCCAAAATGAACTTGCAGAACTTTTACTCAAAGGTAGCCCATCAATATTAACTGCAAGAGAAAACTCTGTGCTGGACGTTACATTTATATTAAGAGCAATGCATAAAGAATTTAATGTTTCAGCTATCCCGAAATAGTGAAATAAACCCGATCCCATTTTTGTACCATATACTTTGTTGGGCGTGTAACGATGCGCCCCTTAAAACCGCATCGTGTCCCGGCTCACATCCACCGCGGACCGCCCGGCCGAACACCCGCCAGGCGGAAATGTGGGCCCAATTCGCCCACACACATTTTTAATTGCGGAAAACCGCAATCTCGCCGTAATAACGGCTCGAGATGACTCGGCCCGCCCGAGCGGCCCGCCGACAAGGCCGACGGGACCCGAGCGCCGCCGAGCGCCGCCGAGCGCCGAAAGCGAGTTGACAGCTCCGACCACGCGGTCGTCGACACACGTGCGCGCTGCTGTCAAACCCCCACGCCGGGCGCGCAAAAGTACCGTTAACCCGGCGGTATAAAAGTGCGGGACGCGAGCTTAAAACTCACTCAGTCCTGATCCTAGACAAGCAGAAACCGTGGTCGAGAGCTCTCTGTCCACGTTCTAGTGTTCTCGTTGCTGCTTATCCTACAACGGCCTATCTTCCTGCTACCTGCGAAGGCAGAAAACCGAGGTGGAGAGCTCTCCGTCTCGGACGAGTGCTCTCGTCGCCAACGCTTACAAATCCTGGCTAAACGTGACGGACCGGTCCGTATGTCCGAACGTCCCCGAACGCCGTTCCGCCCGCCTGGATCCTTACGCATAATAGCCCGGGATCATACATATTTTCATCCGCGATCTGCTACGCGTGTCACTAAGAATATATTCGCCGAGCCGTATTATTTCCTTCGGAATTGAATTTGATTTAGCAGTACTGGGCCACCGCGCCTTCGAAGTACCCGCGCCGGTATTATCTCGTTGATTTAAATCCTTGTATTAAACGTACTGGGCATCCGCGCCTCCGAAGTACCCGCGCCGATAAATTTACATTTGTTATATTCAAGCATTTATTAACGTACTGGGCATCCGCGCCTCCGAAGTACACGCGCCCATAATTTCATATTTGTTATATTCAAGTAGTATTGAACGTTCTGGGCATCCACGCCCCAAAGTACACACGCCGGCAGGCTCTTTGTATTATATCACTCGGTCGTACTGGGCTACCGCGCCTCCGAAGTACGCGGCCTCGTGTTAGAAAGTTTGTCTGATCTCGTCATCCATTTTATTATAATAAACTAACGATATCCGATGAATAAATATACGACGGGCCTCAGCGGTATAATCTACACGCGACACTAGTCAAATACTTGTCTGTTACTTCAACATTTAAATTATAATAAATTCTATCTTTTATTACCTTACACACGCCAATCTCACGTTTATTGTTTCCGGACCTACCTAGCGAACTCCTGCCCCGGCGAGCTAGTCCGCGTTCGCTACCTAAAGGCGGGTCGTTATATGGCGCCCGAACAGGGACCGTTACGTACCGCGAGACAATAGACGAGAGTGAAAATGGCCAAAACGTGGATTTACCGTCTGACCAAGAGTCAGCTCGTAACCGAGCTTGAAATGATAGGGTTAGAGACCGACGGGACGATCGACGATCTACGCCGCCGTCTGAGCCTTTACGTGGACGACCATCCCGAAATGGCTCAACCGGCCGTCGCAATAATCGAGGACTCACGAATCGGGCCTACGGTGACCGTCACCGTACCGGAGCCCGCGATTACGCCTGCGTAACGGTGCACCCACCGACACCGACCCCGACCGCGACCGGACTTGAGGTATTTTATCCCGCGGAGGGGGTACGCCCGAGTGAATCCCCAGCTAAAGTCGTGAATCTGATTCAAAAATGGGGGTGTCATTTTGACGGGAGGGACCCTGTCGCGTTCCTCGAGCGGTTGGAGGAATTGAAAGATAGTTATCAATTTTCCGGGTTGCAATTATTGATGGGGTTGCCGGAATTACTCCGAGGGGACGCGCTGCTCTGGTGCCGGAACATCCGACACAGCTGGAAAAATTGAGACGATTTTTGCGAGGACTTCCGCGACTACTTCCTTCCCCGGCGGTACCGCGCGTAACTCGTCCGCGAAATTCAAGCGCGCTTACAACGACCGGACGAACCGTATCGGAAATTCGCGACGGAATTATGCACCATGATCCGACGGGCCACGGGATTCACCGAGGAGGACCAGATCGAGAATCTGTATAATAACATGCATCCGCGTTACCACCTGTACGTACGCCGGGATAAAATCAAACGCACGAGAGATATCCTGCGCCTGGCGGAGGAATTAGAGCATATTGAGGAACAGACGCGGGCTCGCCAAGCTCCGCCCCCGAAGCCCGCAGCGGTCGCCGTCGCATATGACCGGTATGAGTGCTGCTGGCGTTGTAAGCAACGAGGGCATACAAGGTTCAATTGCCAGCGGCCGCCCCGTCGTTTTTGCTCACAACGCGGAAGAGATGGCGTCTTCACCAAAGATTGCCATCCGCCGCCGGGAAATGCCGCTCGGACCGGGGAGGAAGCGGCCGCGCCCCGGTCCTCCAACTAACGTACAAACCACGACCGCACCTGACCGCAATTATACACCGTCAACCATTTGACGCACTACTCGATACAGGCTCCGAAGCCTCGTTTATTAATGGCCAGACCGCCGAGAGAATACGGAAAATGGGATATGCAATTAAGCCCGCGAGCGGCCAGGTGCATCTCGCCGACGGGTCTAGCACACCTATACAGGGGTACGTGACAATACCCGTCGCCATCCAGGGGCGGCTATTTTGGCATCACTTTCAAGTTATGCCCACGCTCGATAATGAGATATTAATCGGCGTTGATTTGTGGACCAAACTAAACGTCCCCATACCGCCACCACCTCCGTCAGGCGCCCCGTCGATTACGGAGCCGCCATACGCCATAGCGCAAAACTCTAGCGACCCGCAGACCGAAGAAGAACGACTTCAGGAATTTCTGGCGGACGAATTACCAAAATTCGAGGGAGTGCAGGGCCCCACCGATAGAGCACAACACATAATTCGGGTAAAGACGGACGTACCGCTCAAACAGCGATATCGCCCACGCAATCTCGCCATGCAGGCGATCATCGATGAGGAAGTCGACAAGATGCTCAAGAAAGGCGTCATTGAACCGTTACACAGCCCATGGAGCTCGCCGGTGGTCATTGTCCGGAAAAAAGACGGCAAGCCACGATTTTGTATCGATTTTCAAGGGGTGAACAGAGTTACCGAAAAAGATGCGTACCCGCTACCGCACATCGCCGCTACACTGGACAAACTCAGGGGGGCGATATATTTGTCCATCCTGGATTTAAAAAGCGGATACTGGCAAGTGCCGCTCTCCCCGGAAAGCCGGCCCATAACTGCTTTTACCGTCCCCGGAAAGGGACTGATGCAATTCAGAGTAATGCCGTTCGGCCTGCACTCCGCTCCGGCAACATTTCAACGGCTGCTCGACACCATATTGGGCCCTGAATTAGAGCCGCACGTGTTTGTATACCTGGATGCATAATCATCAGCGAAACGTTTGAGGAACATTTGAGATTGTTAAAGGAGGTGTTCCGACGATTGCGAAACGCAAAATTACGCATCAATAAAGAGAAATGCCGTTTCTGCGTCGACCGACTTAAATACCTCGGTCATATTGTCGACCGCGACGGCGTACGTACAGACCCAGAACAAACCAGTGCCGTTGCCAAATGGGAATCCCCGCAAAACGTACGTGACGTCCGCCGGTTCTTATGGGTCGCATCATGGTATCGTCGGTTCGTTAAAGATTTCGCGTCTCTCGCCGCGCCGCTGACCGCACTCACACGCAAACACGCCCGTTGGACATGGGGGGACGCCGAACAGGCCGCGTTCGACGCATTAAAAACCGCTTTGACGACATCGCCGGTACTCGCGTGCCCCGATTTTCACCGACAATTCTTCCTACAGACCGACGCTAGCACCACGGGCCTAGGGGCCGTCTTGACGCAGTATTTTCCCGAGGGGGAACGGGTGATAGCATATGCGGGTCGCGCTCTGAACAACGCCGAGCGGAATTATAGCGCGACTGAGTTAGAATGCCTGGCCGTAGTCTGGGGAATCCGCCGACTACGAGGGTACCTCGAGGGGTATCGATTTACGGTGATTACCGATCATCAGTCGCTAAAATGACTACAAAGGCTCGAATCGCCGACAGGTCGCCTCGGCCGTTGGGTTTTCGAACTACAGCAGTATGATTTCGAAATCAAGTACCGGAAGGGCACGCTAAATAAAGTCGCCGACGCTCTTTCCCGACAGCCGGAAGTAGCCACAGTAAATCAGCCGAAATGCGCGTGGTATCAGCGAGTTTGGCACGCCACCGAAGTCACGCCGCGAGAGATGCCAGAGTTCCGCATCGAGCACGGCCGGTTATACAAACATGTACTCCACAGCCTGGATTTCAGGGAAATCCCGGAAGGGGAACAATGGAAGGAATGCGTGCCGAAAGAGCGACGACCCGAGATATTAGAACGGTATCACGATGCGCCCACGGCCGGGCACCTGGGAATCGCAAAGACCATCACCCGAATCGCGTCGAAATTTTATTGGCCAGGCATGTTTCAGGACATCGCTCGTTACGTACGGCGATGTCCGACATGCCTCGCACACAAAATAGCGCAGGAGAAACCTGCCGGGCAACTACATTCGACTGCGCTCGATCACCCGTGGCAGCAAGTAACAATCGATCTCGTCGGTCCACTGCCTCGCCCCACTACCGGGCATATATGGCTGTTAAATATGCAGGACCGATTCACGAAATGGGTCGAACTACGGCCTTTACGCCGAGCCACCGCGCCAACAATCGTGAAACATATCAAAGAGGCAATTATTCTTTGCCACGGGTGTCCCGACGAAATATTGTCCAATAATGGCACGCAGTTGAAATCCCAGCAACTCGCCAGACTGTTGCAGGAATGCGAGATCCGCCACCGATTCACACCGGCATACGCGCCCCATTGTAACCCCGTGGAACGGACAAATCGCGTCATAAAAACGATGATCGGACAATACGCAAGAAAACACCGGGCGTGGGACGAACATCTGTCGGAACTTCAATTCGCGTACAATACCGCGAAGCACGATGCGACCGGCTACACCCCCGCGTTCCTTAATTACGGCCGCGAATTACAACGTCCCGGGGAGAAAGCGCTCATCGAAACCGCGATACCACCATCAATCGTCCGGCGCCAGCTAAACGAAGCGTACGACCTCGTAAAAATCCAGCTTGCTCGCGCGTTCCAGCACCAGGAAAAGCATTATAATTTGCGCCGCCGCGATTGGCGACCACAGATAGGGGAATGGGTATGGAAACGCGATCGGCCGCTTTCCAATAAACAATCCGCGTTTAATGCGAAACTCGCCCCTAAATTTATTGGGATTTTCAGTCGTGACGTTACAGGGCCAAGATGGCGGCTCTATTCCTGAAAGTTGGACGTAAACATACGGTCTGAGGGGGTTTATCGTGCCTTTTTAAACGCGTGTGAGAAAAAAATGTACCTAAATATAAAAGAAATATGTGCATTTGCACAGTGCACCCCTTCCTCAAGGAATTTCATGGAAGGAGAAAATTTGTTGTGCTGTGGACACTGATTAACATGCGGGATAACCTCTCAAGATAATGACAAATGGCATTTAACTGCACATTGCTGTCAAATAAACGGTGTTTGTGAGAAAAAAGTGCGATGGGTGAACACCTAGAAGACAAATCGGCAAGGTTTTCCTCTACAGACACAAAAAATCGCGATTCTTGCTGTGTATTTGGCTGCAAAAGTTATGGATTAAAAGATTCATCTGTGCGATTCCACATGTTTCCACCTAAAGGAAAGTTTTATACTGAGAAAAAAGACATGTTTAGAAGTAAAATTTACTTGTTATTGTTCAGTTATTATTATATTGACCTACCAGGCAGAACGTAGTCACTCCTGTCAAAGTGCAAAGAGCACACTGTCCACTTTTTGGTTATCCACTCTGGTTTTGTTATTTCCAAAACTCTCTCATTCTTTTCGAACATCAACCTTCTCTATATTTCTAAACATGTCTTTTTTCTCAGTATAAAACTTTCCTTTAGGTGGAAACATGTGGAATTGCACAGATGAATCTTTTAATCCATAACTTTTGCAGCCAAATACACAGCAAAAATCGCGATTTTTTGTGTCTGTAGAGGAAAACCTTGCCGCTTTGTCTTCTAGGTGTTCACCCATCGCACTTTTTTCTCACAAACACCGTTTATTTGAAAGCAATGTGCAGTTAAATGCCATTTGTCATTATCTTGAGAGATTATCCCGCATGTTAATCAGTGTCCACAGCACAACAAATTATCTCCTTCCATGAAATATCTTGAGGAAGGGGTGCACTGTGCAAATGCACATATTTCTTTTATATTTAGGTACATTTTTTTCTCACACGCGTTTAAAAAGGCACGATAAACCACCTCAGACCGTATGTTTACGTCCAACTTTCAGGAATAGAGCCGCCATCTTGGCCTTGTGACGTCACGACTGAAAATCCCAATAGGACCGCTCGAGGTTCGCCGCGTGATTTCGCCCGTCATCGTGGATCTCCGAAGTCGCTCGGAGAGATGGCCCACATAACATCAAATGTTCTATGTATATGCATTTTTTTTCCATAATGTGAAAATAATATCCTGTATATACATTGTATATACATTTTATATACATGATATGAATATACATTATGGTACATAATATGTATATCCATTTCATATACATGATTTGAATATACATTATGGTACATAATATGTTTATCCATTAATGTATTTCGTATGTATATACAGCGCACAATATTAAATGTACATACATTTCATATACATGATTTGAATATATATTATGGTACATAAAATGTATATCCATCAATGTATTTCGTATGTACATACAGCACACAATATTAAATGTATATACATTTTATATACATGATTTAAATATACATTATGGTATATAATATGTATATCCATTAATGTATTTCGTATGTATATACAGCACACAATATTAAATGTATATACATTTCATATACATGATTTGAATATACATTATGGTACATAATGTGTATGTCCATTAATGTATTTCGTATGTACATACAACACACAATATTAAATGTATATACGTTTCATATACATGATTTTAATATACATTATGGTATATAATATGTATATCCATTAATGTATTTCGTATGTACATACAGCACACAATATTAAATGTATATACATTTCATATACATGATTTGAATATACATTATGGTACATAATATGTATATCCATTAATGTATTTCATATTTATGTATATACAGCGCACAATACTGAATGTACAATGGGGAGCAGAAATGAGTTCCGAGCTCGGTGCAGAGCGGTGTAGATGAGCGCGCTATCTCTAGGTGGGTTACCGACCTACTTACAGCCACGGTCGATAAAAGGTTCAAATGCAGAACCGCGAACGCGTAAAAATGGTCAGTCGCGCGTATTGCTCGCGCGTGCATTTGATGAAAAGAAACATTTTTAATAAAATTTTATACACACAATTAATATTTATTACATAAAATATAACAATCACAGGTGATTATGTTGTAATTATAATCACAGTCAGTCACGCTGTATTGCTCGCGCGTGCATTTGATTAAAAAAAACATTTTTAATACAATTAATATTTATTACATACAATATAACAATCATAGGTGATTATGTAATTATAATTATATTATGCATCTGTAACTATATTATTCCACCGACTAAGTATGTGTTTACCGGAATAATATAATTACAGATAATATGATAATTATAATTACAACATAATTCCCTATAATTATTCTATTGTATATGTAATGCATATGAATTACATATGTATACGTATGTAATACACATATATAATACATATATATATAAAAAATTGTTTTGCAATATTTTATGATTTTACGATGTCGCATTATTTTCAGTATCTTATTTATAAGTAAATGAAATATTAAAATTAAATTAAGTAAATTAAGGATTAATCGGATACGAAATCTATTTTGTAATATTTCATGAATTTATAGATTCTTCTAATTTCAACATTAAGTTTATAATGCGATTTTCATCCATTTTTGCTGTTTACAAAATGTAATTATCTATTTCCTAAAATTGAAATATCTTCTTATAAGAAGAAAATATTTTTATATGCAAGCGATGGTATCTCGTGTTTATGGTAATTGGATTTATTTTCTGCGAAAGAGGAAGCCATTTTTTATGTGCTATGGAAATTGTGAAGATCGAAATATATAAAGTCTGCAATATTATCACGTTACTGTTAGCCAATATTTTCACAAATATTATATTATTTTTATTATCTTTTTTATATACTAAATAAACGATTAATCGCGGATGGAAAGATATTTGTAACATAATATGTTGCCGAGATGTTTCGAGATGTTCCTTGTTTTAATATTTGGTGGTTCTGAAAAGAACCGATTGTTTTGCTTCGCCTTGGAGCGAATTGTAATAATCCGTCCAATAGCCATTTCTTTCGATAATATGATCTATCGTGCACTAACATATAGCGTTTTCGAATTTCGATTTGTTGACTCGACCCGACTCGGGTCAGATTAAAAGATCGGAAAAATAATAATGAAATATTAAAATCTGCCACGATAATGCTAAGAATCTTTGATCGATGTTAAGGAACGCTTTCTGTTATGATAGTTTAGAGTCATCGAGTTTCAAACCGAACTTTTGATCTGACCGAATCGGGTCGAGTCAACAAATAAAAGACGCTCATACGTGGCGATCGTCTTTTGTCAAATGACGTTAAACAAAAGCTGTGTGCATAGTTGCCTCAGTCAGCATTTTGTCTCGCGACTTGGTGCAGTAATGTTGAGCGAAATTCAGCGTGGCCGTATAATCGGTTTGTGGGAAGGAGGTGTAAATCTCGAAGAGATTTGCACCATAATTCCATGTTCCGAGAGGACGGTAATAAAATGGATTGATGCATGGCAAGAAGGTGGTGAAGAAGCTCTGCGTGATCATCGTAAGCATAATCGCAGACCACGAAAAACAACTGTGGAAGAAAATAATGCTTTGGTCAACCAGGTAGATTTACATCCTTTTCTTCCGGTATCAAATGCCATTAACGAATTGCAGTTACCGATTTCTCGATGGACAGCACGACGACGTTTACATGAAGCTCATGTTCACTGTCGTCGTGCTACACGAAAAATCGCGCTTACGGAAAGACATCGCGAAGATCGCGTTGCTTTTGCGTTGCAAGAGTTAATGACATCTCCGGAAGAATGGGATGTCACTATTTGGACAGACGAAAAAGTCTTTTGCTCTGCAGTTGATCGACGTCTTCGTGTTTGGAGACCCGATGATCGTAGGTTTGATCCGAGGTATGATGTTATTCCTCAAGAGCGAAGTGGGCGCATCACTTGTGCAATGTGGGGGTGGATAAGTTCATATGGTCCAGGTGAATTAATTGAAACGTCGGCACATATGAATGCTGTGGAATACATTGATATTTTGGAAAACGTTATGCTTCCCAGCGTCCGAAATATATTCCCAGCAGAAGATGTACCGATAATTCGATTAGTTCAGGACAATTCTGCCGTTCACAGTGCCCACATTGTACGAAGATGGTTCGCACAACATCCAGAGATTGTGGTTCTTAATTGGCCAGCTAAATCTCCGGATCTCAATTTAATAGAAAATGTTTGGGCTAAAATTGTGAATACGTGGGATCCTGGTCATGAGAGAACCAGACAAGCTCTGTTTGAGCATGCGAGGAATGCATGGGAAGCGCTTCGGGACGAACCTGAGTTCTTCACCAATCTTCGTCAGTCCATCGATCGACGACTGCATCAGGTGATCGAGAGAAATGGTTACTGGACGAATTATTAAAATTCGCTCCAGGGCCAAGCAAAACAATCGGTTCTTTTCAGAACCACCAAATATTAAGACGAGGAACATCTCAGCAACATCCAATCGGTTCTTTTTAGAACCACCAAATCGGTTCTTTTCAGAACCACCAAATATTAAAACAAGGAACATCTCGAAACATCTCGGCAACATATTATGTTACAAATATCTTTCCATCCGCGATTAATCGTTTATTTAGTATATAAAAAAGATAATAAAAATAATATAATATTTGTGAAAATATTGGCTAACAGTAACGTGATAATATTGCAGACTTTATATATTTCGATCTTCACAATTTCCATAGCACATAAAAAATGGCTTCCTCTTTCGCAGAAAATAAATCCAATTACCATAAACACGAGATACCATCGCTTGCATATAAAAATATTTTCTTCTTATAAGAAGATATTTCAATTTTAGGAAATAGATAATTACATTTTGTAAACAGCAAAAATGGATGAAAATCGCATTATAAACTTAATGTTGAAATTAGAAGAATCTATAAATTCATGAAATATTACAAAATAGATTTCGTATCCGATTAATCCTTAATTTACTTAATTTAATTTTAATATTTCATTTACTTATAAATAAGATACTGAAAATAATGCGACATCGTAAAAATCATAAAATATTGCAAAACAATTTTTTATATATATATGTATTATATATGTGTATTACATACGTATACATATGTAATTCATATGCATTACATATACAATAGAATAATTATAGGGAATTATGTTGTAATTATAATTATCATATTATCTGTAATTATATTATTCCGGTAAACACATACTTAGTCGGTGGAATAATATAGTTACAGATGCATAATATAATTATAATTACATAATCACCTATGATTGTTATATTGTATGTAATAAATATTAATTGTATTAAAAATGTTTTTTTTAATCAAATGCACGCGCGAGCAATACAGCGTGACTGACTGTGATTATAATTACAACATAATCACCTGTGATTGTTATATTTTATGTAATAAATATTAATTGTGTGTATAAAATTTTATTAAAAATGTTTCTTTTCATCAAATGCACGCGCGAGCAATACGCGCGACTGACCATTTTTACGCGTTCGCGGTTCTGCATTTGAACCTTTTATCGACCGTGGCTGTAAGTAGGTCGGTAACCCACCTAGAGATAGCGCGCTCATCTACACCGCTCTGCACCGAGCTCGGAACTCATTTCTGCTCCCCATTGTACATGCCTTACGTACGCATCATAACGCGTATTAACGGCCGTATTTTTCTCGCAAAGTCTTTCGCGTACAGTCGGTGTTTGTCGTTTAAATATATATGTCTGCTCACTAATATACAGGGTGTCCCAAGACCTCACCGACAAACTTTGAGGAATGATAGGTCACACAGAGAGGATCATTTTTTGTTAAGAAACATATGGTCGCTGACGCGACCTTAAAGAGTTATGCATCCAAAAAGTCAGATTTCTGGTAAAATGTTTTAAACAAATAAAATTTATTTTTTCTTGCATGTTCTGAAAATTTACAATAATAGCTGTTCAAATTGCCTGCCCTGTACCTCATTACATTCTTGACACCTTCGCAGCATTCATTGTCCAACTCTGTCGAGTATGGCAGGGTTGTTTCGGATTTGTTGTAACGCAGTCCGAAACAACCCTGCCATACTCGACAGAGTTGGACAATCAATGCTGCAAAAGTGTCAAGAATGTAATGAGGTACAGGGCAGGCAATTTGAACAGCTATTATTGTAAATTTTCAGAACATGCAAGAAAAAATATATTTTATTTGTTTAAAACATTTTACCGGAAATCTGACTTTTCGGATGCATAACTCTTTAAGGTCGCGTCAGCGACCATATGTTTGTTAACAAAAAATGATCTTCTCTGTGTGACCTATCATTCCTCAAAGTTTGTCGGTGAGGTCTTGGGACACCCTGTATATCTAATAAGAAGTTAGCATATATAGGTATTTCATAGATATCTTAAAACATTTTTATGGCATTTTTCAAATAAGAGGCCTAGTGCGAGCAAAAAGTCATGTCTGTGTGACATCGGCTAATAACAGCTGGCTCAGTAAAATCACGTAAGTATACGTGACAAAAGCTATCATAAGTATTAAGAAAAGCACGTATTTTAATGGATAGAACAAACAAAGATGTATATTGTAATAAATATTAAAGTTAAGTGTAATAATAATAATAGTATTATATATTTAGATGTAATGTTAAGTAAAAAAAATCGGAATTTTTACTAGCGGCAATTTATCATTAAAAAGCAATATATTATAACGACGTATAAACAAATGTCTTAAACGATGCAATGCATTGCCATATATGGAGTCTTTAGGGTCGATATTCTATTGTTCGATCGTTATTCTCCCGCGCTTACGGTCCGCGTCCGCTGTAGAGATTCTCCAGCGCTTCTAGAAGGCTCTCTGGTCCGCGCTCATGTTCGCGTTTGCAGTGTCCGCCAACTTCCAACTTCTACCGGCAAAGTTTCTATTGAGATTTTTTGAAGATAAGTATATATTATAACATACATAGTATACACTTCTGTATCGTGTTTATTATTCTTTTGGTTTCTGTATAATTCGCTTTTTCTTCTCATAACCTCTTTAGCCATGGACAAACTTGAAACAAGGCATAAAATGAAGTTCTCTAGAAAGCTTAAAAAAAAATTAATCAATCTTCAGCAATGATTTACAACGAGCCCGAGTCATCTCTCAATTCTCATAACATTAATGTAGATGATAATAATAGTATTCAAGATATCGCAAATGATAATAAAAGTAACGATAACGCAATGTTGCAAAAAAGTTCATGCGACAATAATGTAGATAGCGACGATGATGTAGATATTAATATTTCATCTAACAGTGTGTGTGTGTGTGTGTGTGTGTGAATTATTTAATAATACGGACTATGATATTAATAACATATCATGTAGTAATACTAGGCATGTTGAGAATCCTATAAACAAATCGCTATATGTGTATATAACCTCGAAAATAGCCAAATGGGCTGTACAGGATAATATAAAATTGTCAGCATTGAGAAATCTACTCCCCATTATACGTGAAATACCTGGATGTGAAAATGTACCAAAAGATCCGAGAACGCTTCTAAAAACACCTAGTAACATAGTCATAACACCTTTAGCTGACGGAAGATATTATTATTTTGGCATAGAGAAAACTTTAAATTTATTTTGTATAAATTATAAAATTAACATATTGCCAAATGAAGAGTTCTTATTAGCTGTTAATATTGATGGCTTACCCTTGAGTAAAAGTACTAATAGTTCATTTTGGCCAATTTTGTGCACAGTAAAATCGATAGAAATACTTATAAAACATGTGTTTTTAATTGCTTTGTATCATGGTTCAGGAAAGCCTACTAATGAGTTTTTCAAGGATTTTGTTAATGAATGTATCCATTTATCGACCAACGGAATATTGATAAATTCTTGTAGATATACTTTTCGAATTTTTATGTTAATTTGTGATTCACCTGCAAAATCATTTGCTTTAGATATCAAAAGTCACACAAGATATTTTTCATGCACAAAATGTAATCAAGAGGGTAATTTTTTAAATAATGTATTGTGCTTTACTGAGACTGAAAATTTACGCAAGAGAACCGATAAGTTCATTCAGAACTATGGCTCAACCAGAGCATCATATTGATAGAAGCATGCTATTAGATATACCAAATTTTAATATGATAAACAACGTACCAATAGATTACATGCATAATCTTTTACTAGGTGTTATGAAAAGACTTCTTTGTCACAGGCAACATGGTTGGATTCATGGTAAACCACCTCACAAATTACGAGCCCGTGATGTTAATAACATTGCCAAAAATCTTATAAGATTAAAGAAATATATTCCTAGTGAGTTTTCTAGAAAAACGCGTTCTATACTTGTTCGGGAATCGCGAGACTTCGCATCGACCCGCATTCCTCGCCGTGTTGTCGTTTCACGTGTTTACGCGCGAGACCTTGTCAGCGCCTGGAGTTCCCCCGAATTTCCGCGAAAGCCAGCTCCGTTTCTCGAAAATGATCGCGTTATTTCTCGAACTATCTTCCCCCTCCTCGCGCGCTCTAGTGACCGCTCCGAAATTCAGCTGACATACCGCTCGGTCTCAGAAGCCTTTGTACCATAGTAACGAGCAAATAAATTCGATACCAATATACCGCACATCCGAAGATACGTCGTTTTCTCGATCCTACCACTCCTAAGTACCTTGACTGCCGAGTCTTCTTACAAGGCTATACCAGCCGACCGCGCTCAACGAACGATACCCGATCGCGAGTGCACAATACTTGAATGTAAAAGATATAAAGCTACAGAATTTAGATTATTTTTGCTATATACTGGTCCTATAGTTTTAAAAAATGTTCTACCGCCTAAAATCTATAACAATTTTATTACATTAAGCCTTGCAAGTTCCATAATGATAAGTCAATATTACTCAAAATTAGAAAATTATGTATTGTATGCTCATGATTTGATGAAACATTTTGTTTGCCAATCCATTAAAATTTACGGTCCAGATTTGTATCACATAATGTACATAACTTAGTGCACTTAAGTGAGTGTGTAAAATTATAAGGTTCGCTTGATAATTTCAGTGCCTTTTCTTTTGAAAATTTCATGCAATATTTAAAAAAAAGGTTTGCAAATCTGCTCAACCTTTACAACAAGTTATACGTCGCGTGATTGAAGAAGGCAATAATACTGAATGTATTAATATTACAAATAATGATTTTGTGAAATTACGAATAGAACATTTCAATGGGCCTTTAATTAATAATTGCACATCTCCACAATATAGGCAAGCACAGACAAATCATTATTGCTTACATATTTCAAAAATAGGCGACAGATTTGTAGAATTAAAAAATAATTTAATTATTGAAATTAAGAATATCGCTTCTTGTGAAAACTCCGTATGTATAATAGGATACAGGTATAGTAAGCAAGATGACTTTTATTTAAAACCATGCTCGTCGTCCTTATTTGACATTTGATTTATAAAAAAGGAGAATAATTTACTTGAAGCATGGAATATTGATTTCATCAAAAGAAAATTGGTAGTGCTACCTTACAAAGATAAACTCGTTTCATTTCCATTGCTACATATGTAAATGGGTGTATCCAGTAGCACAACCGTTCACTGAGCGACTAAGTAGCAATAGAATGTAGAATGTAATTGGTTCTTACCTTTGAATGCAACTAATTATGTTTAATTTCTACTTAGCCGCTCAATGAGCGGTCATACTCTTGAATGTATCTAATTAGTAATTATTGTTAATTTTAAATATTTTGTATGCATATTTAAATATATATATATTTTTTAATTATAAAATATTGAAGATGCCTTGGCTCGTTGTAAAGTTTGATCCTGAAGATATAGTGGAAGCTGTACCAAACACGTGGTATGTTAACGACAAGTCACAATGTTATTGGCCACCAGAAGATACTCCTAACAATATCATAATAGATTTAATTAAAAAGAAGCGATCTCCTCAAGCAAATTGGATACTCTATGGAGCTATTATATTGGGCTGTTATGGTAAAGTACATATCTTATAAGTATAAAAATATGTTATTATAAATTATAATATACTTTTTACATTATTAAGTTATATTAATAAATGTCTACAATACAAGAGTATATTGAGCATATTTTACATTTTACAAATATATTTGTACTTGTGTTACTGTTAAGTAGAGACCTCGTAGATATCTCGCGAGAAGAGGAGGGGCGATACTCAAATAACGAACACGAAATAGAATTTGTTTGAATTAATTTATTTGGCAGAAATACTCGGTGGAATACCAGCATTCGCTGCTGGGACAAGGGAAAACTGCCGAAAAACCTTGTCAGTATTCGATACAAATAGTACACATAATACAGAAATTATGGTACTACAGGTGAAAAGGCAAGAATACAATAATACCAAGTATAAAAGCAAAATACACGTAAATATTGGTGAATACTCACGATATGATCAAGAAACAATAGAATAGATAAATCTCTTTCAATCTTATAGGCATTGTTTAATACTAATATCACTCGAAATAAAGTTATAGATGTAAATAAGTAAAGTAAAAGTTGAATCAGTAATATTTAAACCAAAGAAAATAATAGTGAAGTTGACTTAAGAATATCTCAGGATCATTGGCAAATAAAGATATAAAGCAAAGTAATTACACTTGTCATCACTCAGGTTGAGCAGCCAGAAATAATAATGAATAAATCACACAATAGTAATAATAACTCGAGAGTATCCAGAGAATTATAGCAATTATCACACATGAGGAAATTCACATAATAGAATGAAGTCTTCCGCAACGCAATGAATTAATCACACAACTAATCTTCACTCAAATGAAAGTGTATCACAAATATCATAAAAGATGTATCTTGTAAGAATAATACGTAAAATGTGCACAATGAAAGTAAATCTGGTAAAGCTAGAATATAATACAAAGAATGAAATGAACAAAAGAGAATATAATCTATCTCGCTGAGAATCGCTATAAATATTGGTAAATATGCAGAATAGTGGCTCCCTCACCGATTTTATTGAACTTAGGCTTAATCGACGCGTTTTTGCGTGAAATGAAAGAATCTGGCAGAAAAAAGTGTCGCTCTGCCCCGCGAAGCGAGATATTAACAGTTAAAGTTGACGACTATCAGGTTAGGAATTCTGTCATACCGACGCGATGTAGCGACTGGTAGCGACCACGAACATGCCCTGCGGCCACATGCGCATGCTCCGTAGCCGCACGCGTATGCAAAAGTGCGCGAATTGAAAACCTATATATACTTATAATGCATATCGCTTGACTTTTGATGATGAATATGTCGCAGCCACATGGTGTACACACACACACACACACACACGCGCGGGGGGGTGCAAGGGAGGCCTTTGGCCCCCCCTCCCGCAACCCCTCCCCCGGTAGGCAGGGTGGACCTCGCTTTACAACTTAGCATAGGTTAGTGACGCGCTTTACAAGTATGTGCTTTGTATGTGCTTCAACTTACAAAGCGCATACTTATAAAGCGCGTCACTAATCTATAGATTAGCGGCGCGCCTTACAAGTATGTGCTTTGCATGTGCTTCAACTTACAAAGCGCATACCACGCATACTTGTAAAGCGCGTCACTAACCTATGCTAAGGTGTAAAGCGAGGTCCACCCTGGCTATCGGCGGAGAGGGGGCCGAAGGCCCACCCTTGCACCCCCGCGCGCGCGCGCGCGCGCGTGTGTGTGTGTGTGTGTGTGTGTGTGTGTACACAATGTGACCGCGTCATATTCATCATCGAAAGTCAAGCGATATGCATTATAAGTGTACATAGGTTTTTAATTCGCGCACTTTTGCATGCGCGTGCGGCCACGGAGCATGCGCATGTGGCCACAGAGCTAACAGAGCATGCGCAAGTGGCCGCGGGACATGGACAGCATGGTTAATAGTCGCTACATCTCGTCGGTATGACAGGTCTCATAACCTGATAGTTGTCAACTTTAACTGTTAATATCTCGCTTCGCGGGGCAGAGCGACACTTTTTTCTGCCAGATTCTTCCATTTCACGCAAAAACGCGTCGATTAAGCCTAAGTTCAACGAAATCGGTGAGGGAGCCACTATTCTGCATATTTACCTAAATATTTAATAATAGCTACGAATCCGAATGCGGTTTTGAGGAATATCAACATAAACGAAAAGTACGTATTAATTTAAGAAAAGACTAATGGCCGTAAAGTAGTAGGTGATATGAGCAGCTACAACTCGATATAATCCCAATTTCAGCACGAGTTGTGCGGAACTGTGTTACGTGGTAACAATCGTAAGGAAGCGTGACCGCTCACGCTCGAACGTGTGCTCGGCTCGAGTTCGCGACAAGAAGTGAGTCTGCCGTCGCCGCATCGCGCACGCAGCCGAACGGCGCGACGTAAACAAAAGTCGGTCCTCCTCGTGCGTTTTCGGAAAATCAATAAATTGATCGCGCTCGACTATACACGGTGTCTCCTCGCGTCGAGCGATCGAATATCGAATCGCGACGGCCAACCACGACCGCGATACTTAAACTCTAAACATTACCGCCCGCCTTGATAACCTGGGTTATCAAACAATCTAAGTTTTACTGATAGGAATAGGTAGTGGGCGTAATTTAGAAATAGGTCTTTTCAAAATAGTTGTCTGGATACGGACAGACACAACACGTGTTAAACAATCTTCACCTGAATAGGTGTTAACGCGTTAAGATCATTCGCTTCACTGGAAGATGACTGAAACAATTTTGTTAATTCAGAGTCAGCCCTTGAAATTAGTTCTACAATCACTTCGCAGGGTTGCACAAATTCCTCTCCGGGAGGTGAAACGTTTATAAGCTGCAATAAATGCATCAGTAGTATAGTCCATGACCAACTCAATATGAACGGCAGAAGTTACCTCACACACAAAAAGAGCAACATATGCTTTATATGTCTTCGCATTCCTCCCCTTCCAAGTTTTGATATTGAATGAATCTGCGTAATCTACTCTTGAGTGTAAAAATGGATGAGACGGAGTTACACGCTCGGGTGGCAATTGACCCATAAATTGTTGAGCTCTACGTTGTCGATAACGAGCGCATTTAACACGTTTCAAAATAAAGGATCTAACTGGAGTTCGTCCCCCTACAATCCAATATTCGTTTTGAATAACTGTCAAAGTTACCTGCGTCCTCCCGTGCATAGTACGCGAATGTGCGTCAGCAATTATTAGAGATGACAATGTCGAGTCCCTTGGAAGAATCAGAGGATGGTTGGCGTCCTCGGACAGAAGAGAGTACTGAAGACGTCCTCCTTCTCTAAGTAACCCATCTGGATCTATTCTCGGGGTAAGTCGAGCGAGAGAATTAGGTTTTGGTAAATTATTCTAACTAGAAATAAGTTTAAGTTCGTCAGTGAAGGACGCTTGTTGAACAATCTGCAGGGTTCTGTTTACCCGGTAATAAATTCCAAATGAGTTGCGGTAAAGCTTCTTGAATCCAGCAAACGTGGTTTTGTATAAACTCTTTCCATCTCGATGGATGGTTCGTTATCTATGTATGCGCGACGGATGATACATCGATAGTGCGTTTAGTATGAATTGTAGGAATATTTAACTTTAGAGTGAATCGAAAGACATCAGTGGATGGTTGCCAACACAAACCGAGCGCATGAACTGTAGTCTCTTCTATTTGGAGAGAATGCAATTCAATACGTATGTCTGAAGGTATAGCTTTAAGTACTTTGGATGTATTACTAACTCATTTATGTAATGGGAAACCGCCCGCCATGAAGACCCGGTTTACCTGATCTACAACTGCTTTTGCAGTAGGTGAAATATTGGTTGAATGAATTGAAGTGTGATCAAAGATTGCAATTTTGAATTTAAAGGTAAACGTTTGTATGTTGTACAAATGTTAAAACACCCAACGAAGGAGAACTCGACTGAGTAGAATATAATTTTGTCGTAGACAGCTGCTCAGATTCCCGTAGGAAAGTTATTTTCTCAAGCGACTCAAGATAACATTACGTGTCGTAGCAAGGAGATTTCTCTCTGTACTGGCTCTAATATTAGATAGCATACACCTTCGTATAGATGGGCAGTAGATCCAATTAGACTCAAAGCAAGAAATGCAAGAGTTGATATTAATCACAAAATGAAAATAACAACTCATCATATAAGGATTTTGTAAACCATAGACTCAGACTGAAAGTAGCTGATAATAATAATGGCATTCGTATGCACTAAATGAAATGGAAGCAGTCTACAACAATTAAGTGTAAATAACACGGTATATACTAATACTGAATACATTGAGTTTGCAAGGTTGTAAGTCAAGCAACCTCAATGATTCAATTGAAAAGACTAACAAAAAATAAATCCGTAGTATAGTAAGAATCAAATGTGCATAATGTACAAACTCAGTTCGGCAGTATCAACACATTTAAAGTGTAAGTGCAATAACCTGCTTGAACTGAATGTATGCATCTCGTATTACGCGCCTTAGACGCAAAGAAAGGAAAGGAAAAGAAGCATGCATCTTGCATTTCGCAGGCTGCAATTATCAAGGCAATCATCTCATGTCCCGAAGGGCGCTTGCAATAGATCAGTATCATAAAACATAATCATATTTAAAACGCAAGGCATAAGACACGTTATTATGAAATTAAAATAGTAATGGACTGTAACTTCATTCGGGACGACTACGATTTCCGAGGCGCCCAGATTTGACTGTGGTTTCTGGTAGTATTTTTTACGCTGAACAAAAAATTATATAGGTCTTATAGGGCTAACTGCTCTAGTTTTCGAGATATGCAATATTAAAGTTAAAAAAGAAATAAGGTAATTATTTACAAAAAGACCCCACCCGCCAATAACCTTGACCTTGACATATGTTGTCAAGGTCACCCTCCTGAGTAACCTTCAGAAAGTTTTAGCCGGCGGTCATTGTTTACTAAAAAGTTATTAACAAAAAAGGATTGAAAATATAACAGTTATTTTGAGTACTAATAGACATAAATGACTAATATTTATGTGGAAATAGTACATGTATGAACGAAGGAAAGTTAGTTAAAGTAGCGAATTGTTGGTATATTGAAAGAAAAGTTAAAGCAGATAATAGAGAGTATGTGCTTCAACTTACAAAGCACATACTTGTAAAGCGCGTCACTAACCTATAGGTTAGTGGCGCGCTTTACAAGTGTGTGCTTTGTATGTGCTTCAACTTACAAAGCACATTCTTGTAAAGCGCGTCACTAACCTATAGGTTAGTGACGCGCTTTACAAGTATGCGCTTTGTATGTGCTTCAACTTAGAAAGTTACATATTTTATGCAATAAATTACTATTACATTTTATAAAATAATTTAGTTTTATATTACTATGTATATACAACTGTACAATAATATACCTTATTTCGCCCTATAGGCAAGGAGTTTATGTGTTAGAAAGCATAAATATAAAATACGATAATATATTATATCTAATAATTTAAAGAAGTAAAGATTTATATTATATTTATTTTGAGCTTTAATACTGCATATCTCGAAAACTAGAGCAGTTAGCCCTATAAGACCTATATAATTTTTTGTTCAGCGTAAGAAATACTACCAGAAACCACAGTCAAATCTGGGCGCCTCGGAAATCGTAGTATCCCCCTTCATTCGGTTAATGCATTTCAATTATTTCCGCAGAACGCAGTCAGTACAATTTTACTTTGAAAGTTATTGATCTTTAAAAAAAGGAACAATGTAAACTCTCTCGGAAAGATGTACCGTCGTCATGCAAAGAGATACGTACGTATCTTGTCTCAAAGTGTACCGATGTTCGATTGAACTTCAGCGACTTGCTCGGTAGTGCACCAATGGGTGTCTTATTGCTTCGAATAAAGCTTCCTTACGATTGTTACCACGTAACACAGTTCCGCGAAACTCGTGCTGAAATTGGGATTACATCGAGTTGTAGCTGCTCATATCACCTACTACTTTACGGCCATTAGTCTTTTCTTAAATTAATACGTACTTTTCGTTTATGTTCATATTCTTCAAAACCGGATTCGGATTCGTAGCAATTATTAAATATTCATGGCGATTTTCAGCGAGATAGATTATATTCTCTTTTTGTTCATTTCATTCTTTGTATTATATTCTAGCTTTACAAGATTTACTTTCATTGTGCACATTTTACGTATTATCCTTGCGAGATACATCTTTTATGATATTTGCGATACACTTTCATTTGAGTAAAGATTAGTTGTGTGATTAATTCACTGCGTTGCGGAATACTTTATTCTATTATGTGAATTTCTTTATGTGTGATATTTGCCATAATTCTCTGGATACTCTCGAGTTATTATTACTATTGTGTTATTTAGCCATTATTGAATCTGACTGCTCAAACTGAGTGGTGCTACGTGTGATTACTTTACTTTATATCTTTATTTGCCACATCTTTAGATATTCTTAAGTTAACTTTCACTATTATTTTCCTTGATTTAACTATTATTGAGTCAACTTTTACTTTACTTATTTACATCTATAACTTTATTTCGAGTGATATTAATATTAAATAAGGTATATAAAATTGAAAGAAATTTATCTATTTTATTGTTTCTTGATTATATCGTGAGTATTCACCAATATTTACGTGTATTTTGCTTTTATACTTGGTATTATTGTATTATTGCCTTTTCACTTGTAGTATCATAATTTCTGTATTATGTTTACTATTTGTATCGAATACTGACAAAGTTTTTCGGCAGTTTTCCCTTGTCCAAGCAGCGAATGCTGGTATTCCACCGAGTAGTTCTGCCTGATAAATTGATTCAAACAAATTTTATTTCGTGTTCGTTATTTGAGTATTGCCCCTCCTCTTCTCGCGAGATATCTACGAGGTCTCTACTTAACACAATTATTAAATACAATATTTATAAATATACTTAACGTATTTTACCCATTAATTTACTTTGATATACTCTCTGTTTTTACATTCTATTTATTCTTGTATTCTCTTGTCCAATTTTATGTATATTTATTGATTATCAATTGATTATTTTACGACTGAAGACTTTGTAAGTCAAAGCGTACTTACCAATTTTATTATGTGACAAATATATTTATAATTATTATTAATTTGATATCCTTTTTGCTCGTCTTCTTGGTCTTATTTTGTATTTATTTTTTAAATACAAGCCAATTCTTTAAATTTAAATAATTTAAATATGTTTAACAAAAAAACATGTCTAATTTGGTGTCATGACAAATATTGATTGACATTTGCTAACTATCCTGAAATTCAAAATTCACGGTAAATTATGTAATTGCAAATAAAAAATTTTGTATGCGTGTGTAACTCTATAAAAATTGATTTAGTATATATATTCTAATTGTGTGTGTGTGTATGCTATAAAGACAATTTTTTAAAACAGCATTTATGTGATAATAAAAAATATTTAATAAATTTTAATTAAATTGATAATATCTAATCTAATAAAAATATTAAATAATTTGCATTTTTTTCATTATTGCAGTCTCAAAATCTAAGTCGCATCGGAGGATTAAATGTTAAAGATATTGTAAGAAGAATAATGTATCGTGTTTTCACCAATGAAGTTGGCATGTGTTATTCCTGGGAAGGAGCTAAAAAGAAAAAAGCTTTCAAAAATTTGACTATTGCAACTACTATTTTTTGTAAGTTTTATTAATTTCAGTTACATTACTATTATTAAATAGTTTTTATTAAGTTTTTTGATTCTGTCACGGATATTATTACTAATAATAAAGATTTAGAAATTGAGGCTCCTGGGTACTCGCCGCTTCTATCCTTATTGTTTGATGACGTCAGAAGCGGAGTATTTTCAAAGTGTGCTGAATCAATCTAGTGTTATTTTATGAAAATATCTTTTTATTTGGAAATTGCACGCAAAGATTCTCAACGTGTTATTTCTTGCTTCTGATGTCATCAAACAATGATAGAAGCGGCGAGTACCTAGAAGCCTTTAGATGTGTTTGCTAATTTGTGAATATTTTATAGCTGCCGTACGACATAACAAAAATGCTCAGAACTGCACAGATTTGGAAATAATTGATGTTATAAAAGCATGGCTTGTAAGGAGCAAGGATCGCTTTAACAATAATAACAATAAAAATAAAGAAACAGCTGACGAAGCAATAGAATCATTCAATAATGCAGAAAATCCGGATACACAAAATTCGCAGCGTAAGGATTAATTCAGGAAGCATTTAAAATAAAAAAAGATGTATGTTACTGTGCAATGTAACTTGTCAAAGATATATTTACCGGCTTTCCATAGTTTAGGCAATACTAACATTTAAGATTAATTTTATAAGCATATTTGTGTGTTGTAATTCATTATAAGATTAATTTAATTTTAAATTATTAGAAGCTTTGTTTTCCATATTTTATTATACAAAACATACACGTACATTTGAAATATATGTGTGTTTTCTATAGTTTGTCATAATTATTAACATATAAGAATAACTTTCTAAGCATATATGTTGCAATTTATTATAAGTTTAATTTGAAAGTTATAGAAGCTTTGTTCTCCATATTTGTAATACGAAACGTACACGTATATTGTAAACATAAATATATGGTTTTTTATGTGTATATGAATAAAATTATATTCTTTTTTAAACTGTAAATTTGTTTCTTTTTTGTATAGGGTATATCATATACAAGGTATACAATATACCCTGTATATATTATACATACGTATATACAATGTATATCGTATGTATATACATGTGATATACAAAGAAATCCCCAAATATATACATAGATAGTGTAAATCATGCATATTTTATATACACGTGTATATGCAAAGAACTCTCAATGCACATAATTTCGGTAACATTTGCATATTCATTTCACATCCTCTGTATGCACATTGCAGTATAAAAGTATATACATGGATGTACGTACAGTGTATGTACATAATATATATCCTAATGTTTTATGGATATATACATAGGTAGTGTAAATCATATACGTTTGATGTACATGTGTATATACAAAGGACCTTTAATGTACATCATAGTGGTAACATTTGCACATGCAGTACACATCCCAGATATGTACAGTGCATCACAAAAGTATATACATGATACATGTAATATACATGGATGTATATACATTGTATTATACTAAGTATATCCTAATGTTTTGTGGGGGTATAAGCACGTACACGTGCAGGATTTGAAGCGCACACCGGCCGACCGCCAACTTTCTGAGTCTGATTCCGACCAAGAAGGGGGGATAACTAGCGCGCTCTCACGAAAAACGGCGACACACAACGATCGGTTTTAAAATTGTAAACGCGCCGAGAATAATAACCCGAAACTTGCGTCCGGTAAACAAATAATGTCAGTAAACAATGTTAACCCTTGTTCCGAGCGAGAACGCGACGCCCGGCAGAAGGAATCGAGCCATGCTAGAGATGACTTCGACCGAACAGAACGACGACATCGTCAAAGCAATCAACGATCTCCTCGGCGACGACGACGAGGAATACGACCCGGCCAGACCCGGGTTCGAGCGACCAGGGATCACCCTCTACGGCGGAGGAACCAGGACCGCATTACGACCACCGTCCCAAGCCGTGTGGCCGCCGATTCGACCACGTACAGTGCCGCTAGTCGGCACGCGGATCCAACGGTCAGATGCGGCCAACCGCGCCAAGCAGGCCTGGCTCACGGCGACACCACCACCACCGCCGAAACGCCGCCGCCCGGAGCCGACTCCACCACGGCCCACACTGACACCGGCACGTCCCATGGAGCCCTTGCCGCCACCACCGATTCCGGTCGAAGTAGAGCCCGGAATCGTTGTCGACGTACCGCATTTCGCAGTGCACGTCAGCCGGCAATACAAGCCGAACCTCGGCAACCGCAGATGGCACGTGCGATTCGACGGAGCAGGACGGGTCAAGTGGGTGAAACAGAAGACCCCGACCGCACAGTCGTCCGTTGCTACAACATCGGCACTGTCCGAACAATCCGTCCTGCCGTAATAGGAGGACAAGGAGGATCGAAATCCGGAATGCAAGGAGGACGATGAGGTGCCTCTAGATTCAGGCACTTTTAACGAGGGGGGTGGTGTAACGATGCGCCCCTTAAAACCGCATCGTGTCTCGGCTCACATCAACCGCGGACCGCCCGGCCGAACACCCGCCAGGAGGAAATGTGGGCGTAATGCGCCCACACACATTTTTAATTGCGGAAAACCGCGATCTCGCCGTAATAACGACTCGAGACGACGCGGCCCGCCCGAGCGGCCCGCCGACAAGGCCGACGGGACCCGAGCGCCGCCAAGCGCCGCCGAGCGCCGAAAGCGAGTTGACAGCTCCGACCACGCGGTCGTCGACACACGTGCGCGCTACTGTCAAACCCCCACGCCGGGCGCGCAAAAGTACCGTTAACCCGGCGGTATAAAAATGCGGGACGCGAGCTTAAAACTCACTCCGTTCTGATCCTAGACAAGCAGAAACCGTGGTCGAAAGCTCTCTGTCCACGTTCGAGTGTTCTCGTTGCTGCTTATCCTACAACGGCCTATCTTCCTGCTACCTGCGAAAACAGAAAACCGAGGTGGAGAGCTCTCCGTCTCGGACGAGTGCTCTCGTCGCCGACGCTTACGAATCCTGGCTAAACGGGACGGACCGGTCCGTATGTCCGAACGTCCCCGAACGCCGTTCCGCCCGCTTGGATCCTTACGCATAATAGCCCGGGATCATACATATTTTCACCCGCGATCTGCTACGCGTGTCACTAAGAATATATTCGCCGAGCCGTATTATTTCCTTCGGAATTGAATTCGATTTAGCAGTACTGGGCCACCGCGCCTCCGAAGTACCCGCGCCGGTATTATCTCGTTGATTTAAATCCTTGTATTAAACGTACTGGGCATCCGCGCCTCCGAAGTACCCGCGCCGATAAATTCACATTTGTTATATTCAAGCATTTATTAACGTACTGGGCATCCGCGCCTCCGAAGTACACGCACCGATAATTTTATATTTGTTATATTCAAGTAGTATTGAACGTACTGGGCATCCACGCCCCGAAGTACACACGCCGGTAGGCTCTTTGTATTATATCACTCGGTCGTACTGGGCTACCGCGCCTCCGAAGTACGCGGCCCCGTGTTAGGAAGTTTGTCTGATCTCGTCATCCATTTTATTATAATAAACTAGCGATATCCGATGAATAAATATACGACGGGCCTCAGCGGTATAATCTACACGCGACACTAGTCAAATACTTGTCTGTTACTTCAACATTTAAATTATAATAAATTCTATCTTTTATTACCTTACACACGCCAATCTCACGTTTATTGTTCCCGGACCTACCTAGCGAACTCCTGACCCGGCGAGCTAGTCCGCGTTCGCTACCTAAAGGCGGGTCGTTATAGGCGTTTTTAAAAGAGTGCGAGGGTCTGCTGGTAAATTATTGGTGCAATAAGAAGGATCTTCGCGCAAAATAGTAAGCAACTCTCTCAGTGCAGATAAACTAATGTTGTTTTCTACAGCCCATTTAGCAAGTTTGGAAGATAACTGCTCACTATTTTTAACATGATCTGAACATAAACTTGTTTTTCTAATTATGCTATCAGAACTATGGGAGGGTGGTTGTTCGTCGAACGTCAAATTATCAATGTCTACATAACTCGAACCAATGTTTTCGGTATCAGAATTATGAGTAACTTTATTATTTGAGTAGCTGTAACGATTGGTTTCATCATTTTTATTTTCAACCGTTAAATTTGGAACATGAAATTGATAAGTACTGTTAATAATTGCTACAGATTGCTTTACTTTTTTTTTAATATGTCTACACCGATTTTCTCTGAAACTCTTTTTTTCATTCATTTTAATTTAAAATATTGAACATATATATACTATAAAATACTATAAGCTTTAATAACCACAATTACTATAAATGATAACTAATTACCTGCATTCGTTTAATACTAAATTTATTATCCAAACTAAAAACAGCTATATTTTTCAGTTCAATGTCTCATAATAGATTTCATATTAATTACTAAAAATTAAAAATATGTTTATAAATTTTATATGTAATAACAACACATATATAAAAGCAGTAATGCTTAGTCAAGATTAGACTATCAGTCTGTTCGAAAGAGAATAAAATTTACGTACGTTGAAAGCACATATTTTATGAATGTAAATGGCTACGTATCTTCGTCGTCCTGAGTATTAGCAGGTGGGTTAGGTTGAACTTGGTTAATCTTTTTTTGTGCATTAAAGTATCGATCCTTACTTCTGACGAGCCAAGCTTTTATGTGATTTATTGCTTCGAGTTCAGTGGCGCTTTGATGTTTTGGATTTTTACGAACATCTGAAAATTATTAAAAAATTGATAAAATGTATATTTTTATAAAACAAGAATGTTTAATTTATAAGATTATTTATTATTTTTATCTATTAACTTATGACCTTTACTTAAAATGACAGCTGCAATGTTTAAATTTTTGAATGCTTTCTTCTTTTCCGCACCTTCCCAAGAGTATAGCATTCCGACTTCGTTTAATAGGATTCTGTACATTATTCTTTTAATCAACTCCTTTACGTTAGATCCTCCTATACGACTCAGCTCTTCAGTCTAAAACAGTGTACTCAGAATTAGATTTTTGGACCGATATCTGAGGCGATCCCTCCGATCCCTCCACGTTAAAGCTCGACGGCCAAACCACCGAACTCGCGTATAATCAATGCCGTACATACATAGACTAATTCTAAATATTCCTATACTTCTGTTGTAGCAGCGAGTGAAGCCGGAAGTTGCAAGTTGATTTCCCCTAGTGCTTTCTCATTCTATCATATAGAAAAAATATGATCAATATAATAGAGTAAGAAAGCACTAAAAGCAAATCAACTATCTCATTCGCAAATTCCGGCTTCATTCTGTAGACGTAATGTTTGGTTTATGTCATTAACATATCTACATGAAATATGCTGGGATACTTTCTGCCAAATCGTCTTAATAATATTATTAAAAATCTATTATTGTAATATACATATATATATATAATGTATATAATAAATTACATATACAAAGTATTTTAAAAATGGAATGATTAATTATTCGGAAATTGATTGAGAATCTAAAAACAAAAAAAAATTGATGAACATAGCTCCGAAAATGTGTTGATTTTGAGATAACGCCATTTTTATGTTGAAATTTCAAATTACTTTGCTTTAGAACTTTTTGTCAAAATAAAAAAAAATGATTTTTAAAATTTATAACATAACTAAAAACTTGTAAAAATTTTCAAAATTTGTGAAAGCCACTTCTTTCAATTTTGTCAAAAAGTTCTAAAGTAGAGTAGTTTGAAATTTTAACATAAAAATGGCGTTATCTCTTAATCTCACAATCAACACATTTCCGGAGCTATGTTCATATCAATTTTTTTCTTGATTTTAAATTCTCAATCAATTCCCGAACCCTTTCATCACTTCACTTTTAAAATATCTTATATTGTATATATCTATTATATAAATTATCATTATATTTTAAAATATCTTGTAATCTATTATATACATTATCATTAGAATTCTCTCTCTCTCTGACAGAAAATTATAAAGTAAAGCAATTTGAAATTTCAACATAAAAATATTTTGAAGTTATTAAGGATTAACGTTTACTTTTGAAATATATCTTATATAATACATATTAATAATATAAATTTTATTAATATTTAAATATTTAAGATATAAAAATTTTAATGATGATTTACTCTAATTGGTCTAGCGAGCACTGGTCTAAACATTTTTTTTAATAAAGGCTATTATATATAAAGAAAAATCAACATTAAATTTAATACATATTAAGTTGTTATTGTAAAATAAAATTCATATAAAAATTGAGATAAAAAGTCTATTCATACCAATGCTACTTTATTATCGATTGATGCGTTAATCCATTCTTCTACCTCAATTAATGATTCTTAGGTCATTGGAAACAAATGTACGATTTTCGAAACTTCTGATCTATCAATATTTACGATAGCTTCGGTGTTTACTTTTGTACTTTTAATGATAGTGTTGATGCTATCCAACATGTCATTAACTTTTAGATGTAATAAGTTTATTTCTTTCAGTACTTCTTCAAAAAATTCTGAAATTTAAGAATCAACAATAATTTACTAACATTTTACACAAATATATGTGTAAATAGAAATATTCATAAAATATAGAAGAATAACATTATAATACAAACATAATTTACTCACTTGAATTTAATGACTGATTTTTTGCAAAAGCATTCTCGATCGCGACAACTGAATTTGCAGTTGATGCAGAATTTGTCTGTGTAATATCTGTAAAAAATAAAATAATATAGTATATTATAATTTATTTATTAAATATAGTTTTTAATAATAATTAACAATTTGTTGCCACCACATATAGTCATCAACAATATTTTAAAAGAAACCATATATGCATATTATATGCAACAGTTCAATTGTGAGTTTTACTCATAGATAATAATATTTACCATTCACTGTTTTTTCTGAATTTAGAAAAGATCTCACGGGGTAAGTATTTCCATCATTCGAGTCATCATGTGAGGATGTTTCATCATTATCTGACAATCGTTTATTTCGATGTTCATTATCTCTTTGCTTTTTTCGTATGCGTTTTCCTCTAATATCTTCATTATGCGAAGATAGCTCATCAGTATTTTTCGCTTTATTAGCTTTTTTCTTGGCGAGTTTTAAATTATCTAACGACAAAAAACATTTTTAAAAAGTTATTATGTATGTAATGAAGTATGCATAAAAAAATCACATATATTAAAATGTAATAATAAGTGTTTATAGCTATATTAAAAATATATAATTAATTAATTTAGGACTTGCAGTCTGCACATCAGAAAATATATATTAAAAAGATAAATAAAAAAAAAATATAAATAGAAAAAAGCTGCAAAATATTAAGATAAAGTTAAAAGAAAAAATAAGACAAAAAGAGTGTTTAGATAAATAATAAGGACTTGTTGCGTATTTTCATATTTTTATATAATTAATCAAGGTTACCATATAGCCCCAAGATTACAGCAGGATATGTTTTCCATAATGAACGATCTGGAGTCTGTTGATTTTTTATCTTTTCTTCAATGTCATAGCTATTACAAGACTGTGGTGGCCAATAACAGGTCGAAGTTTTTTCGCAATATCAGTTGTTTGGTACAGCTTCAACAGTATTTTCCAAATGAAATTTAACTACAAGCCAGGGCATCTTAAACTGTTTAGTAAAATTTTTTACATCAATACAAAACAATGTTACAATGTCTTTCGTTTTTTATCACATCAACCCTCATCTTCTCTCCTCTTAAAATTAATAAAAAAATTATTAAAAAATTATTTAGATTATTGTGAAGAAAATATATATTTTATTTAAATTAAAGAAAAATACATACTTTATTTAAATTAACAAGAAAAATTTATAAATTAAATTATAAAAACAATTATTATAAAAAAGAAATTATAGATTATAATTAGCTTTAATAAAAGTTTCTACTCATTCAATTAAAAAAAATTTACTATATTCAAAAAATTTTTATTTTCTAAAATATCCAATAAATTAATTAGCAATCTATTAAATAAAGCCAATTAATATATACGTAAGCAATTAATAATCAATATATACATATAATATATTGTATATAAATCAATAATTCAATAATTTTAATATAAAAATTGAAATAAAATTAATTTTTTTTTTTACATTAAACTTTTCATTATACTTTCATAAAATATTTGATTATATAAGAAAATATGGTAATTATGCATAAAAGGGGCATCCTCTCCGATTTGCTTGATATTTTAGTATGTTGTTGGGGATGTCTTCCCGAGTCATTTCATATATATATATAAGGGCCGGACTCAAATAGCTTCGGAGATACAAGCTGAGAAAGGAGGTATTTATGCATAAAAGCGACTCCCTCTCCGATTTGGTTAATTTTTTAATATGTTGTTGGGGATGTTTTCCCGAGTCATTTCATATATACATATAAGGGCCGGACTTAAATAGTTTCGGAAGTACAGGCTGAGAAAGGATAAAAATAATAAATACAAAAATAAACGTTCAATGATGATTTATTCAACACTATCATTAGGAATCTGAAGGATTTCAACCGTGTGTGCTTTGTATGTGCTTCAGCTTACAAAGCACATACTTGTAAAGCGCGTCACTAACCTATAGGTTAGTGGGGCGCTTTATAAGTATGTGCTTTGTATGTGCTTCAACTTAGAAAGCACATATTTGTTAAAGCAGAGAACAGTTGGTATATGAAAAGTACATATTTATATGTACGATAAATAGTTGGTATATAAATACCAACTGTTCTCTGCTTTAACAAATATGTGCTTTCTAAGTTGAAGCACATACAAAGCACACACTTGGTTAAAATCTTTGAGATTCCTAATGATAGTGTTGAATAAATTATCATTAAACGTATATTTTCGTATTTATGATTTTTAGCCTTTCTCAGCCTGTATCTCCGAAACTATTTAAGTCCGGCCCTTATATATATATATATGAAATGACTCGGGAAAACATCCCTAACAACATACTAAAATATCAAGCAAATCGGAGAGGATGCCCCTTTTATGCATAATTACCGAAAATATTTTATGCCAAGATTATTTCGACTAGCTCCAATTTCTAACTACCTCCAAGAATCTAGAAGTCAATAACTCGAAATCACGGACGCGACAGTTTTCCCAATCACATTCATATTCTACGGTAACGTAACATGCGCAACAAAAGGACAAACGTGAAATTTTCTGCCAATGCGACAACACGAACTAATAAACCGCATTTACATAGGCTGTGTTCAATAATTCACTACCAGAGTAATAAATCTATAGTTCATCTTATGTATAAACGCAGACGCAACACATATACACACATAATAAAATATTTTTACATAATTTTACATGAGATAAGTACACACACAGGCGAAAATGTACAACACAAGCGGACAAAAGACGATAGACGACGACTTGCCTGTGTTTCACGTGGTCCCGTATCTCCGAGAGGCCGAGCACAATCACTTATTTTATACTAGCCGATTCTATACAAACCGATCTTGGTCGCTTATTTCGCTTGAGACCGGTCACTCGAAATAATTTTTAACAGCAATAACGTCACCGAAAATTATCAAATTCACTAATGACAGCCACGTTGCCGGCATGACTCAAAAACACGAAAATGCAGTAAACAAAGTCCTAAAGCGATTAAAGAGTTTGTTTCACAAAAAAGCAAGTTATCTTACCAGCTTACGATCTCTTCTTTTTTAAAGATTCGGCGTACTTTATTTTTTGAGGGACACTGCACACGTTTGCACTCGTACACGAGGAGATCCGTCTCAGGTCACAGCACACGGAGAGAGCGAGGTAGATGGTAGGTCCTGCTCGATACGCGATCTTCTTCTTCTTCTGTTTTGTGGCGCTATACTCGATACGCGATCGATAGTAGTGACACCCCACTACATGTGCGACCATACAGATATAAGGCCGGTATTCATAGTCGGTTCTTATATTTAAGACCATCTTAAGTACAATCTTAAGATGTCATTAACCAATCACACAGCCGTATTAGCATCTTAAGATATTATTTAACACGGTCTTGAAATATAAGATCTGATTATGAATACCGGCCTAAGAATAGAGTGCGCGAGCGAGCTGAAAAAGCGATATAGGAATAGAAAGAGAAAGCTGCGCAGAATAGAAAGAGAAAGCTGCGCGTGGGCCCCTTCTGTCTTTGTTTCGCATGCGCGCGTAGACAAAGACAGAAAGGGCCTACATGCAGCGTTATTTTTCTATTCCTATATCGCTCTTACGTGCTAGCATATGACTCGCGCACTCTATTTTTATATCTCTATGTGTACGACAATTGAGAAGCATATGGCCGTCGCGGTTTAGCGCGCACAGGCAAGTACCACGCCGAGACAAAAGTGTGGCTTTACCTAATTAGCGCATTAATGCCATTGATTTACTCGCTGAGCTGATTTTGTTTTTTTGTCGCTAATATGCTGATCCGTAATATTTTGATCACCGTAATATTTTGGCCGCTGTCGGGCGCTTTTCATATTTCGGCAGACGATATTCGTAGACAACCACCAAGAGTTCATGATACGGTCATGGCTCTGCACGCATCAAGCTATTTCCACACAAACTTGCATAAGCCCATGAACATAAGCATAAAAGAATTGATTGGTCCATATGCATGTGCATAAGAAAATAGACCAATCTTTTTCTTTATGCATATGGTTATGCACCTATGCAAGTTTGTCTGGATAGACCTTCAAAGATCAGTGCGCTTAATTTTGATTTGTCCGATACCGGGCAACATCGCCGACAACGATCGACCTCGTTTCTTGACTCTTTTAACGACAAACTAGTAAATTTTCAAAAATTGTACAATTTTTATTTTACTAAAAAAATTTTTTTAAATACAACGTAAAAAATAAAATACTAAACAAATTTAATTTTAATATAAATATATATATATTTTTTAAATATTATAAAATATAAATTGTAAAGAGTATAAATATAATATTAAAATATATTATGAATAAAAAGTATATATTATTTCAAAAAATATGTATTTTTTATCATTAGTTATTCTTTACATTTTTTATTAAATAATTCAGTAGCCGTTATACGCCACTAATAAAAATTAGATGTAGGAATAATAAACCTCTTTATAGCTTTATCAGATAAGAAAATAATTATGTTGTTATTTTAATAATGGAATAGATTGATTCTACCCTATTCCTTTAGAAAAACACTAATAACAACAGTATTTTCATGCATATATATTTACTTGTTGCATGACCATGGATGGAATAATGTATATATTATGTATATTCCAGCTATCATCTCGAATGAATATACATATCACATATATCTATACGATATTCTATGAATGTTCATAAATATATATACATCCATGTATGTTGCATGCATGTGCATTCGATGTACATACATGGAATGTACAAGACGTATGTGTCACGTATATTTCAGCTATCATCTCGAATGAATATACATATCACATATATCTATACGATATTCTATAAATGTTCATAAATATATATACATCCATGTATGTTGCATGCATGTGCATTCGATGTACATACATGGAATGTACAAGACGTATGTGCTACGTATATTTCAGCTATCATCTCGAATGAATATACATATCACATATATCCATACAATATTTTATGTATGTCCTATAAATGTATATCCATTCCTGTATATTCTATGTATGTACATGACAAATGCATGATATTATTTTCACATTACAGACACTCTATGTATATACATAGAATATCCAATGTTTACTGGGATGGAAGCATCACAGTCCAGGCAGCATATCTTATAGACAACGCCCATCTGCGTTTTTTTCGACGGCTTATCTTTATGCGGTTTTATCAATCGTTTTAATTTATTTAAGCCCACATATGCGGTTCTGAAATTTAAGTTTTTTATTCTGTTTTTCAATTTTTCAGAAACTGTGTTAACATAAGGCAACACAAAAAAACGTTCAAGACCTTTTTGGTCTTCCTGAGTATCCGCAATGTGAGCTTCAATAACATTACCCCTCCGATGCTTACTTATTAATTTATTCAATCTCGTTCTTATTGTGTTAAAAATTTTAACACAATAAGAACGAGATTGAATAAATTAATAACAATCTCGTTCTTATTGTGTTAAAAATTTTAACACAATAAGAACGAGATTGAATAAATTAATAAGTAAGCATCGAAGGGGTAATGTTATTGAAGCTCACATTGCGGATACTCAAGAAGACCAAGAAGGTCTTGAAGGTTTTTTTGTGTTGCCTTATGTTAACACAGTTTCTGAAAAATTGAAAAACAGCATAAGGAACTTAAATTTCAGAACCGCATATGTGGGCTTAAATAAATTAAAATGGTTGGTAAAACCGCATAAAGATAAGCCGTCGAAAAAAACGCAGATGGGCGTTGTCTATAAGATATGCTGCCTGGACTGTGATGCTTCCTATGTGGGGCAGACCGGCAGACAGCTCGGCACCCGCAACGGTGAGCACCGTAGTCAACTCAGAAAAAAGGGGGTTGAACCCTCGGTGGTTTCCCACCATGTTTTAAATGGCCATAATTTCGACTGGGAGAACGTCAGAATTTTAGACCGTGAAAAATTCTATTCTAAACGCATCACCTTCGAGATGTTCCACATTAAACGACAAATAAACGGTATAAATTTACAGGAGGACACGTTAGGTTTCAGCAGGGAATATGTGCCAATTATTCAGAGACTTCCATATAACTAGTTTGTATTTGTTTATGGTTTACGTCTACATGTTTTTTGTTCATCGGCTGTAAGATGCCTCACAACAATCGTCTGCGGACACTTCTGTCTTTCTTTTGTGAGCGCTCGCACCGATAAGATGCCTGTGGCATACCTGTCAACTAATTTTCGAAGCCACGCTGATCAGACGGATTTGACAGACAGGTATGAAATAAGAACACGGTTGAGATTTCAACACAATCCTGTTTGCAGCTGTTTAATTTTCTAATTGTCTTGTCATAAGGAATCTGTCAATTCCACACATTTTTATGGCAACGGTTGCGCAGTAACAACGGACAGATGACTCCGCATTCGTACAAACGTATTCGTATTTATACAGTTCTTCGTAACAACGGAATGCGTTCTTATTTTTAACAACGGAGTAACGACTCCCGCGAAATGAACAATGTTTTTTAACCAATTCTTGTGCGACTTTTTGTAACAATGGAGCAACGACTCCCGCTTAATGAACATCTTCATGTTTTTTGCGTTTTTTGCGTTTAATTTCTTTGCGATTTGTCAGGGGGGTTTTGACACTGAAGAAGGTCCAATCTAAGGACCGAAACGTTTGTAATTTTGAATCTCAAATATATGTCATTACATCGCTTAACCATCGGCGTTTGCTCTCAATTGCCTTTTTTTATTTTTGATTTACAACTTTCTACAACGTTCTAAGAAAATTTTGTTATAAAAATTGTAGTAATTTGTAGAAGTTGTAAATTATTGTAAAGATTACAACAATTTACAACTTTCTATTGTACAACAGCCTAAGAATATTTTTTATGATTAAATGTAAAGTATAAACAAAGTATACCTGTCCCACTCTAACTTATATTGCACCGGTGTGCACCAGTTCAGCAGTGCAGAAATAGAAACAGACCTTATTGCTCATAGAAAGTTGTAGATTTCAGCATAGTCCGATGTAAAAATGTCGAACATCTCGCATATTTACCCAGTAAGAAGGCTATTGTCGAATCGACGTCAATTCAACGTCGATTCACCGGAAACTCATCGACATCGAAATTGACATCGAAAATCAGCTGATTTCAATCAAATTGTTTTGGCATCAAGAGTTGCTTCTTTCTAAGTTACCTGTGTTCAAAACTAAAAATTTTTTCTAAAATTAAGAGACTATATGGCCAGTATTCATAGTTGGATCTTATATTTAAGGCCGTCTTACGTTCAATCTTAAGATGTCATGAACCAATCACAGAGCCGTATTAGCGTCTTAAGGGGTTACTCAGTCAGGAGGCCGAAAAGGAGCGAATTTTTGAGAATTTTTTCTGAAAAATCGTAAGCTACTGTAATATTTATACAGAAGTTTGGTATTTGAAAAAGTAACATTTGGAGAACATTCAGTATTTTTTTCGTATAAAAATATTTATTTATAAAGAAGTTACAGCCGATGTCCGAGAAGCACTTTTTGAAAAGTACTTTTGCGGTGAGCACTGCCGTTCAAAACCAGGTTATCCAAAATCAAAAAACCAAAAAGATTTCGTTAGTATATTAGTTTATCCTGTGATTAATCAATGGAATTTCCAAAATATTAAATTGAAACAAAATAGCGTGTTTAAAGTTAGTCTTGATTTTTGCAAAAAAAATGGATATTTTTTGTTCACCAAATCGAAAGTATAATAAAAAAAATTCTTCGATTAAATACTAGATTTTTATATCTAAAAAGAGCACAAAAAATTTTAGAAAGATTGATGCAGTAGTTTTTGAGATATCTTGCTCACCGACTTTGAAAACGTTTCGAGAAAAACGCGTTTAAAGTTTCAAAAGCTGATTACACGTATTTGAAACATTTATATTTTAATTTACACAAAGTCATCTATTCCAGGACCATATAGAAGATCTTCAGATATAGACATTGCCTCTAAAACGTCAATCCGCTTTTGCCTACCAAGCATTCCCTCCCGGGTGCTCTCTTGCGCTCTACTGTCGGAGATGTTTATGCGTTTCGCGTCTTCTTTCTTCGCAAATTCATGGGCGTTTTGGCCGATACTCACTCCCATGGAGTCTCAGTAAACATAATGTCTCAAATCGGGACATAAGACGTCTTAAAGACATCATTAAGACGTCTTACAGACGTTACATCATAAGACGTCTTAAAGATGTCTTAATGACGTTTTTAAGACGTCATATATCCCGATTTGATACATGCATGTTGTCTGGGGTACATAATCGATAATAGTGCTTCTGTACCTTCATTAAATACGCAGGCAGCGATATATGCAGCTAATTTGACGATAATTTGTTATACATAAAAACCTATTACTCGGTGAATTTTGATCCGATCAACTTGAAACTTTGAGGGAATATTTATAAGATTATATACTTTCCAAAAATTTTTTCTTTGAAAAATAGATTTTTTAGAAATTTTTTATGAGTATAACCCCTTAAGACATTACTTAAGACGGTCTTGAAATAAGATCCGACTATAAATACCGGCCATTAAAAACCGACTATGAATATCGGCCTGTCACCATATAAGAGTATAATATGCAGATAGTCATCGATTCTATATCGGTCGACATTGAATCGATGACTATCTGCATACTCTCATATGATAATAGTCTCTTAATTTTAGATAAAATTTTTAGAGTTTTGAACACAGGTAATTTAGAAAGAAGCAACTCTTGATGCCAAAACAATTTTATTGAAATCGGCTGATTTTCGATGTCAATTTCGATGTCGATAAGTCATCGATTCGATATCGAATCAATGACCGACATCAATTTTGTAAGAAATTTATATATAAATTAAGCCGACCCTATTAAGAGCTGACACCTTAGGTACGTCTGCTAACAATAAGTGTAACATATATAGACAGTACGAAACGTCTTCATCAATCAATGTTGTAGCACAGTGCGGAAGTTGACTGACTCAAAAGCCAGGGGTTTCAGGTTCAAATCCAGCGGTGGTAAGCAAATTTTCTAAGTATTATACAATATAAGTTTATTTAATTAAGCTTGCACGTAATCAAGATTTTCAGCAATAAAATAATGTTTAACGAGAGAAGTAAATTTTATATTTTATTTTGTAGTATATCTAAAAAGTTGTAATTATTTATAAAAATTTATTTAATTAAGCTGGGACGTAATCAAGATATTCAGCAATAAAATAATGTTCAACGAGAGAAGTAAATTTTATATTTTATTTTGTAGTATATCTAAAAAATTGTAATTATTCATAAAAATTTCTACGTAAATTTATGAAAAACTACAAACAAATCGCGTACTTTTGACATAAAAATTACGTAAAAATAGCGTGAAAAGTTGTAATTATATTATAAGATATTGTAGTTTTCGCATTATTTTTGCGTAAAAAATTGTAAAATTATTTCCACCAGGGATGTTGCATATATGAATGAAACAATAGTTTTAATTCATGCAATATTGGTTTCACGTGATGTTTGATGCACTTCGTACCGCAAAATACCGAGTTCTCGTCCGCACGACGCACGCAAAGCCCAGGATTCTCATAAAAGGCGTCAAGAATCCTTTCTATCGTCTCGTATACGACGACGTACTGGTACAGGATTGTTTTTGTGCGCGAGACACCCTGTTTCACGCAATCTTTGCACAACACGTAAAATTGTGTTCTCTGTCGGATAATGTGCACGCCCGGGAAATCGTTCGGCATATTTCCGAGCCGCGGCATGCGTATTTTCGCCCGCTAGCCCGTAGGCCACTATCATGTCGCTATATTCCTGTGGAGTAAATTTCATTGTCGCTGATTTTTATTACCACGCGAATACGAGACTCTACAAGAGGTCAAGAATCTTGACGACAATAACTGACTGTTGGCGATTGATAAACAAAAGACAAATATAATCTCAGCTGGCACAGATTTAATCCGTAAGAATACACACAGATGTAGTAGTTGCCTACCGGCTAGCGAAGAAAAATGCGTGTTTTGCGAGTCGGATTTATGTTTCGCGGACGTGAATAATATCCTATAGGACATATCAAAATGTGTGCAACGTATGAACATTGAATTCATAGTGTCGATACGCTGGTGCAAAAGTGCGTCGTCGCATTCAAGAGGAGAAGAGTTTTGTGAGTAAACCTCGGGGCTAGCGTGCGTAATGTGGAAATACATTCGCTTCTTCGCGGTACACAGTGCATTATACTTTTCGTGCAAACAAATTATACGTAACTAATCCATCCAGCGTGTTCAATATGTTTTAATTCTTGCATTAAGTAATGAGAGTGGATTAGGCCTTCCGGGAAAACCACTATAAAAAAACGCATCAAGCTATCTACCGCAAGGTGGTGTGGAAATGATAGCATATCATTTTTCTGCCACCGAAAAGACGATATAATAATATTTCGACGCGGTGTCATGTCATGCATCGCGCGCCTCGAACCGCGCGCCGCACACTCTTCACCGCTTTGCCTACCGCTTCTCACGCGTTCAATCGCTAAGACGTATCAATTAATAACTTATCAGCAATTGCGAATTTGGCAAAATGGTACATGACTTTTCTCTTTAGTTTTACTTAATCTATCTGTACCTTTCAGTTGGTCACTAAATTTTTCGACACCCTGTACATTTAAAAATGTTTATAGAAACTAATAGCATTCTAAATATTTATAGTGAGAGTAAATTTATTTATTTGGGCACGCCAAGTTTTCGAGTCTCGCTGTAAAATTTTTTCTCAATTCCTTACTTGAATATTTCAGCATTTATTATTTATATGTACATGCAAAGAACCAACGAATTTACATAACAAAGTATAGATGAGAAAGCTAAATATTTTTTATACTTAATGTCAGTATTTTATACTTAATGATAGTAGTCAAATTGTAACATTTAGATTATAACATTGATAGTATATGTATAATCATGTACTTGGTTAATTTCATTAATCTCATGTCTATTTTTGAACATTTAAATAACACACATTAAACAAAATTGCATAAATATGGCATTGTAAGCAGCTTTTTAAAAAATAATATAAATTAATTAAAATATCGGTAATAATATCAACATATTTATAAATTTTTTTGTATTGTCTGTCGCGAAAATTCGATTTTCGATTGCTGTTTAACGTGCGGAATTCGGCTCGTACTGCAAATCACACTCGTACTCGTGTGAATGCACCATAAGCCTTCGGCTCATGCGGCAACTTCACGCGCGACATAATTCGTTGTTTTCTACACTTGCCACACAAGATACAATTGTCATATTTCACACAGGGCCACTTCGACCAACTCCGATTAGTTTAATCTTTAATCGGCCGATGAGTCCATTGAAATTGACCAATCGCATTTGAGGTTAAGACAGATTGACCAACCACGGTTGACACTTAATCGTCGATTAAAGTTAATCGGAGTTGATCGAAGTTGCCCACATTCACACTTTCTTTACGTTTATTCCTTAGAAGTTTTTAATGCTATTTAATAAAACAACTAATTTTATTTAAATAAATAATTAATTAACTAAAGTCAAAGTAGAGCCAAAATGTACAATTTATAATTTGCATTTAATTATTAATTAAATGTTACATAACGTTAACACATATGTACAACTAACCGCGCTTGTCTCTCAAAGCTTACTTTTCTTGTTAATTCTATTTAGTATAATTTATTATGAATTGAAGTTCTATTATGATTTTTCATGACAATATTTTTAATAGTTCTCATTCCATTTTATGAAAATAATCAAATAAGACTTTTGTTACGTTGTGCAAAAGATGAACATTTACGCAACCCTATTACTGATAACAAGATATCATTACAAGATATGTATATATCTTTTATTTTATGTCAAATACACATACACACACACACACACACACACACACACACACACATACATACATACACACACACACACATATATATATATATATATATATATATATATATACAAGCTGGCCTACAAAAAACGAAACAAGATTAGGTCAAATGCCATACTAAGGTTATATGGAAATATTTCGTTTTTGGTGGGCTACCCTGTATGTATATATTTTTTTATGTGCGTGTATGTATGTATTTGATAAACCTCCGTACATGTCAACATTGATCCAAATTTAAAGAAATGTCCAATTTTATATATTTATTTAACCGAACTTTTAATATGCAGTTCAAATATTAAGATATTTAGTAGATATTAAATAAATTAGCGTGAAATAAATTGATATTCAATTAATATTAATTCATAAATTAACATCCGTTTGTCTATAAGAGATATGTTTACATTAATAAATAATGCGTAAATAATTTTCATCATTTTGATTAAAATCACCCTACATATTTACGCGGTTCTAAATGGCGTGAACACAAACGCGCACGTGTTTGGCAGCCGGTTGCTCGTTAGACCTACCGTCTTCTATTGACTTACCTCGAAATATCTCGGGAGATGTGGTTCGAGCGCAAAACACCGAAAATATCGTTCTCTTTCAGTTGGCACGGCAGGCCTCACAAAATAGGATATAACGCTACACAAGACGAAATTCTACCGTCTGAACGCACTGATTGACTGTCTGACACTGATCACATGCTGACAACGTGAATCGCAGTTTGAGAAGAGAAGAGGACCCAGCGGCTGGTTAAAACTGAGGAGTGGGATAACTAGATTCTTTAGCATTTCTTTCTTTTACACTCAAGTGTAGAAAGAGAAAAAGAGCGAGGTATAAGAATTATATAAATTATCCACAATCTTTGAAAAAAATTATTTTGCTGCAATAACATAATGCAACAAAATATCAAGATATAAATACTGGAATATACTTTTCTATTAAACATTTTTTATTTGTACCTGAACATTTAAAAGTAAATTATATAATATATGTAAAATTTTAATGCTGTAATTATGATACTTTTCAAAATATTGAATTTTATGTTGTAATATTATTCTCAAAATTTCTATATTTTTGAAACGTTCTTCTAAACAATTTAAAAGAAAGAATTTAAGTAGAATAATTTTAAAATACATTTATAATTTTTCATTAATAATTTTAAATTTTTTTATCAAAAAGTGCAATTCTTGTGATACATTTGTATTCGAAAATTTTTTTTAGATTAGAAAATTCTTAAGCATTTTTAATTAAAAAAATATATGCCTTAATTTAGTATTTCATAAACCCAGTATTTCATAAATGAGCTGATCTTATACCTAACAATAATGTTTGTAAATTTTATACATTCTGCCTTTATGATTTTAAATTATATTACGAACAATTTTATTTAATTAAATATTATTTAATTAAATTAATTTGATAATATTAATTTAATTATTAATTACGATACGATGGATTGCGATTAATTATTTATTAAGATACGAAATACCTTCTAATTTAATAAATTATTAATTTAATATTACGTTTTCATCTTTGACATAACAAAGCTACATTTCAAAAGAGTACCTAATCGGCGCATAATTCAGAAGCTTATAAAGGCGGAATATTGTCATCCAGGAATATCACGCTCTTAAAGATATACACAAATGTAACTTTTAGTAACTTAAAATAACATTTACAGACAAAAACTGTAATAATCTATAAATCAATAGTAATTGTAATATTGTTTCTTTGATGAATATAAATAATTTAATATAAATTACATATATTTATAATTGATTTTTTGGGCCTATATTTTAAGAATGCGCATAAAACGTAGATACTTAGGATTAATATAATGAATAAAATTGTAATCATATCTTTTTGGACAACATTAAAAAACTATTTGCTAAAAAACATACAATTATGACAATATAAATGAGAGAATAAAAACTAGAATTAGATATAGAAGATAAACCTTTAGTTTCTTATATTTTTATTGTAAAGATGATGTTGTATTGTAAAGATTATCTAAATAATACTTCCTTTACAATTTCAATGCATAATTGTTTAAAATCAAGATTTAATCTAATTTATATTATTACTAATTGTAAAATTTATAATTTTCATATTCAATAGTGCTATGTGCTTATTTTGTGTGTGTAATACAGAATATAATCTTATATAAATATCCTTGAAGATCTTTACTTCTATTATTGAATACAATGAAGAACATCTTTACAACTGAAGATACTAACACTTATATTATAAATAATATTAACTTGGTAATCTAAAAAATTGTTTTGAATATTTATTGACTGATTATAATATATTCAAATATTTTCAAACAAACAAAGAATACATTTTATACACAGCAAACAATTATTTAGAAATAATAAAGTAGTGAAGTTAAAACTGGACATGGGATTCAAACCAAATAAGATCTAGATTATGGTCAAGTCATTGCGTTGAAGAAAATATTAAAAATAAAAACATTTTTTGAGTTGCTTGATACATTCAAAAGTATATACAATGTTACACAAATTATTAAAACAAGATTCACGGTATGCATCAAACTTCAGCCAAATTCCACTTTAAAAATAAAAAGTTAATTCCTGTAGCAAATATAACGTTTTATGTTTCTTTTTTATATCATATTAATTTTGACTTAATAATACTTTAGATTTTCATTGCGAAAGATAAGGCGTTGTATATTGTAGGATTTCTTGTTTTTCACCTGTATATCAATCTAGATTGGACAATATCAAGTGACACGGTAATGTTTCGCGCCAAGTACACGCCTAGCGCGAGACTGCCCCGTGTATTTATTTATATACGAACCGACCAGTTGCGAGTATGTAAGATTATCGGTTTTGGAAAACTGGACCAATCGAGTCCTTATTAGACTTAATCGATAGCTTGGTTTTAAATTATATATCAAAAGTATCATTGTTTTTGCGCTAAAAACCTTGTAAACAGTGATATAATTACTTTTTCATAAAAGATAAACAAGGACGCCAAGTACACGCATCTGTTGTAAAAAAGTTATTTTGTAAAACAATGTTATTTTAAATAAAATAAGAATCATTGGAAATAGTATCTCACAAACAAAATTACTTTACAAACAAAATATCACTCTATTTTTATTCTTAATTGGTGCAATCTTTTGATATCATTATTTGTACAAACAAAATAATTTTAGTTTGTACAAATAATGATATCAAATATTGCACCAATTAAGAATAAAAATAGAGTGTATTAAAAAATATTTTGTGCAAAATAGTATAACAATAATAATAATTTTTATCACATTTTTATCATTATTTATATTTTTAATTGACAAGTACCTAACTTTAAATAATTTCAATATTGCACGAAACATACAATTTCATTATTCTGTCGCAGATTTTAATGCAAATTCCACATTGTACAACGTGATCTTAAATCCAAACTAACGTATGTACAAAAACTTGCCGCGCTCGTGTCTCATTAAAATGAACATATGCATACATAACCATATCATACCTATAATATATATAATTTATTTCTTAATTATTGACTGTATTTATAACAATTAAAACTACGTAATATAACACATGCACATATTGAAATCATATTATAATACATGATTTATATTTTGATTAATTCTACAACAAGAAAATATATTTTAAAAACACTAATATATTATTATAATATTTTTAAATACATCTATTGTAAATAAATTTAATTAATAACAAAATAAAAACATAATAAATTATAAGAAAGTAAATGACAAAAATAGTGAATTAAAATTTGTTCAACATTTATTTAATTAATTTATTTATTTAAAGTAGTTTTAATACAAATCGGGCGTATCAAGATTTTCTACATCAATTTGGACTTAAGATCGCGTTATGCAATATACAATGTAAATTCTACAGAATTTGCAACAAAATTTGCGACAGAATAGTGCAATTATATGTATCGTTAAATACTGAAATTTGTCAATTAAAAGCATAAATAATAATAATGTATAAAAAATTATTACTATTATTATAATATTTGCACAACAGATTTTTTTAATACACTATTTCTTATTCCTAACTCTTTGAACTCGAGCAATATTTTAACATTTCCTCCCACCAACTCGATAATTATAAACATAACTTGTCATGAAACGATTACATTTTGCTGAGAAAACGAAACATTAGATTTTATAATTTATATATTAATTTATTCGCAAAGTTTATCAAATTTTACATTTTATGGTTTTTTAAAGTGCAATACTATTTGAAACAATTGTCCGGATGAAGCTCGGGCTTTTTTCATAGATGTCACAAAAATAACTCGTCTGCTTCCTTTCACTAGGCACATTAGGCTCGGAACACACCACACAATGTTAAAATGTAAAATTTGATAAACTTTGCGAATAAATTAATGTATAAATTATAAAATCTAATGTTTTGTTTTCTCAGGAAAATATAATCATTTCATGACGTTATATTTATCCGTACAAAATTACCTTTTACAAAAAGGTATTGTAAAAAAAAAGACGCCAAGCACGCGTGGTGTACCTTGAAAAAATCAAAGTAGTTATCTTTGTACCTCGAAAAAATCCAAGTAATATCTTTACCTTAAAAAAACCAAAGTAATATATTTACCTTAAAAAAATCGAAGTAATATATTTACCTTGAAAAAATCGAAGTAGTTATCTTTGTACCTCGAAAAAATCCAAGTAATATCTTTACCTTAAAAAAACCAAAGTAATATATTTACCTTAAAAAAAATTGAAGTAATATATTTATTACAAAAAAAAGAGGTAAATATACCGATCAGGGGACCATCCCCCGATGATCTTGACCTTGACATATTTTGTCAAGGTCATGACCCTGAGTGACCTTCAAAAGTTTTTAGCCGTCGCTCGTTGTTTGTTAAAAAGTTATGAACAAAAAAAGTTTGACAAATATAGCAGTTATTTTGAGTACTACAAGACATGAACGACTAATATGTATGTGGAAATAATACATGTACAATATGAACGAAGGAATTTCATTTAAAGCAGCGAATCGTTGATATATTGAACAGTTTTTTCGTTAAAGCAGTGAATAGAGAGTGTGTTCTTCAACTTACAAAGCACATACTTGTAAAGCGCGTCACTAACCTATAGGTTGATGACGCGTTTTACAAGTATGTACCAAAAAAAAAAAGGTAAATATACCGATCAGGGGACCATCCCCCGATGACCTTGACTCTGATCGGTATATTTACCAAAAAAGAAATGATATCTTTAAATTATGCGCCAATTAAATATATATTATATCGAAAAATAACTATTGTTCTTTTAAAAAATGTATTCCCATTAAAGTGAAAAAATTAATATAAAATGTAAAAAATTTTAGTGAAAAAAACTTGGCGCTGCCAAATTTTAAAATATTTGAAAGCAATAAATAACTAATTTAAAATATTAAATTAATAATTACAATGTGAATGTAGAGACTTTCACACATTAATTTAAAGTACTTTTTCCATTTATAGAAATTGTTTCATTAATATATATTATTATGTTTAGCAGCGCCAAGTTTTTTTCACTAAAATTTTTCACATTTTATATTAATTTTTTCACTTTAATGGGAATACATTTTTTAAAAAAACAATAGTTATTTTTCGATATAATATATATTTAATTAGCGCATAATTTAAAGATATCATTTCTTTTTTTGTAATAAATATATTACTTCGATTTTTTTTAAAATAAATATATTACTTTGGTTTTTTTAAGGTAAAGATATTACTTGGATTTTTTCGAGGTACAAAGATAACTACTTCGATTTTTTCAAGGTACACCACGCGTGCTTGGCGTCTTTTGCTTCCTCATAGAGGAAGCTTTGTTTTTATAAATTTCGTATATGGACCTTTGATCGCATATAAAGCTAGGTCTAATCAACCAAATATTAAAGAAAAATATATGAAATAAGGGTAGAAAAGAGCAAAGAAAAAATTGTTTTTTAGTTTTTGACGCCAATGTGTTCAGAATGTTCTAAAACGTCGAAAAATCGCAATTTAAAAAAATGTCCGTATGTATGTATGTATGTGCTAAATTTACTGAAATTTCTATAACTCCAGAACTGATCAACCAAATCTTAACCAATTATATATGAAATAGGGGTAGAAAAGACTGAGGAATATAATAGAATTAGAAAAATTGCAAATATTTTAAAATTTTAACCTTTAAGGGCTACATCTCAAGTCTCAATAATTGAGATTTTTCACAAATTGATGTTTTTTGACAATTTAGTATTAATTATTGGCAATTTTTTCTAATTATATTATATTCTTCAGTCTTTTCTACCCCTATTTCATATATAATTCTTTAAGATTTGGTTGATTAGACTCAGCTTTATAAAGCTTCTATGTATGTACGAATTCTCCGAAATTTGATATGTCAATCAAATTTTAAAGAATTATATATGAAATAGGGGTAGAAGAGACTGAAAAAATCTAATAAAATTAGAAATAGCCCGATATCTCAAAATTAATGGAAATTAGAGCAACATTTAAATCTTAACGAATTTTCTATCTTATACATATAAGTACCTGACGTTTGTCTGTATGTCTGTATGTCTGTCTAACCGCGAACTACTCATTCATTAATGGACCAAATTTTAAAGAAGTGTACATGAAATAGTGGTAGAATTTTCCGGGGAGTGCCATAAAGTAAATAGTTTTTCGTTACCGATCTTCTTGGAAGCGGGTTACGATATTTTTCCAATTATTCCGGAAATAATTGACCGAATCTCAAAGAATTGTATATGAAACCGGAGTAGAATTTTCCGGGGAGTGCCATAAAGTATATAGTTTTTCGTTACCGATTTTTTTGTAAGGCGGTTACGATATTTTTCCAATTTTTCCGGAATATAATAATTCTTTAATCTCTGTCTGTCTGTCTGTCCGCAAACTACTCATTCATTAATGGACCGATTTTCTTGAACCAGGTGTCAAAATTTTTCTAATTTCTTGGAGATGATTACCATGGGGTTCAATTTCGTTTTACAAATTTTCTTGAAAGCGGTGCCAAAATTTTGCTTATTTTACGGGGATTGCGACTATGGGTTTAATTTCTTTTAAAAGAAAGCTTTCTCTATCTATATACCCAGATAGCACAAGGACGTCCAGTGTATGTTCAGTGGACATTCGCTTTTGGACATTCGGACGTCCAAACAAAGCCCAAATAAGGTCCGTCGAACGTTCTATGTACGTCCCATGGACGTCCATTTGTCACTACTCTGTACGTCCGCAGAATGTCCAAACATGTACGTCCCATGGACGTCCATTTATACAAAATAAATTATACAAAATAAAATATAAAATTTACTTCTCGTAAACCATTATTTTATTGCTGAAAATCTTGATTACGTCCAAGCTTAACTAAATAAATTTATATTGTACTTAGAAAATTTGCTTACGTCCACCGCTGGATTTGAACCTGGAACCCCTGGATCTTGAGTCAGTCACCTTTCGCACTGTGCTACAACATTGATTGATGAAGACGTTTCGTATTGTCTACATATGTTACACTTATTGTTAGCAGACGTACGGAAGGTGTCAGCTATATTATTATTACCCTTTTAATAGGGTCGGCTTAATATACATGTATATACATATATGTTTCTTACAAAATTGATGTCGGTCATCGATTCGATATTGAATCGATGACTTATCGACATCGAAATTAACATCGAAAATTACCCGATTTCGATCAAATCGTTTTGGCATTAAAAGTTGCTTCTTTATAACCTGTGTTCAAAACTAACAATTTTCACCATATAAAAATATGCAGATAGTCATCGAATCGATGTCGATCGATATCGAATCGCTGACTGTCTGCATGCTCTCATATGGTGATAGTCTCTTAATTTTAGACAAAATTTTTACAGTTTTGAACACAGGTAACATAGGACGAAGCAACTCTTGATGCCAAAACAATTTGATCGAAATCGGCTGATATATATTGTTTTTATAAACATGTACAACTTCTACAATAAACTAACATTTAATCATAAAAATATTCTTAGAATGTTGTACAAAGTTGTAAATATCGTAGTTGTGATTTTTACAATAATCTACAACTTCTACCATTTACTACATTCTCATAAAAAATATTCGTAGAATGTTGTAGACAGTTGTAAATAGACGATCGGGCTCGGTCCCCCTCGCAGTGTCGCTTTGCATGCACAATCACTGCAGCGAATAAAGCGCGCAGGAGTAAAGAGAAAGGGAAAATTTTTATATCAGTAATATTATTAATTAATTATTAATAATAATAAATTATTATTATTATTATTAATAATTATTATTATAATAATTATAATAATTATTATATTAATAATAATTATTATTATTATTATTTATTAAATTAATTATTAATTATTAATTATTTATTATTTATTATTATTAATTTATATCGGTATTATATTTTTATATCGGTAATTCATTCGGTCATTCCGAACAACCTCGCAACGTTCAGGCGGCGTGCGAGACGACCTTCGCTCGAGCATCTTCGCGCGACTCGGCGATTTTTGTTCGGTTGGTTCGGAGGGCGGACGATTACCCGCGATCCAAACGAGAAATCGTTCTCCAAACGTTTGCCCGTCGTTCGTGTGCTGGTGGGGTACGTCCACGGAATGTCCAAAACGTACCTAATTTTGGACCTATAATGGATTGCTTTTGGACTTATTTTGGACATCTTTTTTAATTGTATTTTAATTATGTTTTTAAATACTTTTAATTAAAAACGAAAAACAGAGAACTTGAACCGACAGTGAACAATTAACAATTAGCAAAGATATTATGATCGACCCAACTGGCAAATTTTATTGATCAAAAAACGCTACATTTCGACCGCAGATTTCGGTCCTTTTCAAGCGTATGGAAACCACTCACAAATATTAATTAATATTTTTTGATCAATATTTGCCAGTTGGGTCGATCATAATATCTTTGCTAATTGTTAATTGTTCACTGGCGATTCAAGTTCTCTCTGTTTTTCGTTTTTAATTAAAAGTATTTAAAAAACATATTTATTTGATTTTTGTTTAGTCATTTATCTGTACCTACTTTATAAAAAATATTTCTTGTTGGAATTATTTTCCTAAAAATCCTAGGCTATTACAAAAAATATTTTTCATAAAATACAGGATAATAAATGACTGTAAACAAAAATCAAATAATTGTGTTTTTTATCGCTGTGTTGAATATACAATAGTTCATAAAAAAATATGATCTTTTGATGTTAACCAATATTTTATTAATTGGATGCTACAAGCTTTGGTAACTAAACAGTTTATTACAATATCTATACTATAGTCTATATACTATATAGTGACATTAAACAAAAAAAAGGAACATTGAGTAGTTCTACGAAATTAATCTTATCGAGATTGTATGAACGAAAAATAGTATCACAATGTGTTAACCTAATATTGATTATACTGAACACAATGTAATCTATATTCCTAGCATTATTAATTGGCCGTTTTAAGTGCGATAGCGTCTACCGGCATTTCTGTTGAATCCTCTGACACATGATTGCTTCGTATAAAGTATAAGATATGTCACAGCCGACACATCCAATATCTCTGCTTGAACCAGGTCGTTTAATCTTCCGGGAGTCGCAATTACTATCTGAACACCCTTCGACACAGAATCTATTTGTGCTTTGCGACTTCCACCACCGTATACGCACACCGCTCTAATGCCGTGGTAGGAGTATATAACATATAATATTAGAATTTTGTATAAATATTAATTATATATATATGTATATGTATAAATATATATATATATATATATATATATATATATATATGTATGTATATATATATGTATGTATGTATGTATATTAAAAACAATAAATTATTAAAAGTCATAAAAATAAGATCCAAGTGTGAACATAAATTGGACATCCACAGGATGTTTTAAATAGGACATCCGTTTCATTACCAACAACGGACATCCCTTGAATATCCATTTTATGTCCATGGACGTGCGGACATAAATTGGACTTAACACGGACGTCCTCGGGACATCCAGTGCTATCTGGGTAATTACCTAATACCGATTTTCTCGAAACCGGTGCCAAAATTTTTCTAATTTTTCGGGGATTGTGACGATGGATTTAATTTCTTTTAGAAAGTATTTTTTTATAAAAAAATCTGGTAAATATGCATATTAGGTCAAACCTCACCGATGACCTTGACCTTGACATATGTTGTCAAGGTCACCCTTCTGAATAACCTTCAGAAGATTTTAGCCGGCGGTCATTGTTCGTTAAAAAGTTATTAACAAAAAGAAAATTGAAAATATAGCAGTTATTTTGAGTATTAAAAGGCATAAACGACCTTGACCTTAACATATGTTGTCAAAGTCACCCTCCTGAGTGACCTTCAGAAGGTTTTAGCAGGCGGTCATTGTTTATTAAAAAGTTATAAACAAAAAAAATTTGGTGGAAAAAATTATTTAAAGCAGTGAATGGTTGGTATATTAAAAGGAAAGTTATTTAAAGCAGAGAATAGTTGGTATATTGAAAAGTATATACACAATTTTATGTATTAGAAAGTGTGAATACAAGTATTCTCTGCTTTAATCATGGCAGAAGCATGTTAAAGCTTTGTTAAAGCAGATAATAGTTAGTTATTGACAAAACCTATAGGTTAGTGACGCGCTTTACAAGTATGTGTTTTCTAAGTTGAAGCACATACAAAGCACACATTTGTAAAGCGCGCCATTAACCTATAGATTAGTGACACGCTTTACAAGTATGTGCTTTGTAAGTTGAAGCACATACTCTCTATTCTCTGCTTTAAATAACTTTCCTTTCAATATACCAACAATTTACTGCTTTAAATAAATTTCCCCACCAAATTTTTTTTGTTTATAACTTCTTAATGAACAATGACCGCCAGCTAAAACTTTCTGAAGGTCACTCAGAAGGGTGACCTTGACAACATATGTCAAGGTCAAGGTCGTTTATGCCTTTCAATACTCAAAATAACTGCTATATTTTTCAAACTTTTTTTGTTTATAACATTTTAATACACAATGACCGCCAGCTAAAACCTTCTGAAGGTCACTCAGGAGGGTGACCTTGACAACATATGTCAAGGTCAAGGCCATCGGTGAGGTTTGACCTAATATGCATATTTACCAAAAATCTAATAAAATTATAAATAGACCGATATCTCAAAATTAATGGAAATTAGAGCAACATTTAAATCTTAACAAATTTTCTATCTATCTATATAAAATAGAATGTCTGTATGTCTGTGTTTGGCGTATCGCCTTGTATATATATATATTTTGCAGTAACTGATTTGCCTTTTGCTTTGTTCAATTATAGATTATTACAATTGCTTAATTCAACTCGTTTAACCTTGATTAGTGTCGATTAGCACATATTTAGTTATTAGTTTGCACATACTTGGTTATATTGGTTTGCATATATTTAGTTATACTAGTTGCTATTTGTTAATGTTCGCGAGACGTCGGTGGATCGCGATCGGGATAATCTTGTAAATTTATGCGACTCACCAATTGGTGCTGCCATCGTTTATCCACCGACGGCAGCGATTACCCCCAAAAAGGGAGCAAATACTCGCTCGCGGCTCACGTTACAGAACCGCGAGCTCACTCACCACCAGACACTCTCATCGTCAAGACGCTCATAAGGAGCTTTCGAACGCGCACGAAGTTTCGGACGTCCGACCGCGATCTTCCCCCCACTCTTGGGGACCGATCTTTCGCCTGCCTTGCCTGCTTGTGATTTCGCCTGCTTGTGCCTGCTTGTGCCCGCTTTATTACGTCTTGCACCTGTGCCTGCTTGCTGCCTGCAACCCCACTGCATCCGCCTGCATGCCGGACCGGCAGAGCCTGGCCACGTGGAATACGGCGAGGACGGACGAGAGTCGGAGTCGACCGGGAGACGACGGGCGCCCGAACGATGAGTCGCTTTTCGTTGCATGCGCATTTCGTTCGTTTCGTTTTGCATTCTTTGCCTATTTCGTTAATTTAGTCGTGAGGGGGATTATAATTACCCCCCCTCTGGTCCTTCAAATATAGAAAATTTCGCCTCCGGGGACGGTCTTACACCCCCCCCCCCCCGTTCAGTCTGTATGTATTTTCTGTTCTTTATACACTCTTAAACTATTCGACCGATCTGGACGAACTTTTGCACAGTTACTCTTTACATCCTTGCGCAAAACATAGGCTACTACGGAACCTCGATTATTCACTTACCGATCAGCTACAATTTATTCCTTGGTTTTCCCGGGCGTTTTTTCGGGAATTTTGAGATTGCTCGCTCGCGATGTATGCACAGAACTTCGATATTTCACTTACCGATTACCGATTTTATCCCTTTGTTTTCTCGGGCGTTTTTTAAGTCTGTTTTTTATACACTCCTAAACTATTCGACCGATTTGAACAAACTCTTGCACAGTTACTCTTTACATCCTTGCGCAAAACATAGGTTATTACGGAACCTCGATATTTTACTTACCGATCAGCGTCTTCATCCCTTGGTTTCCCAGGGCGTTTTTTCGGACATTTTAAGATTGTTCGCTTGCGATGTACACAGAACCTCGATATTTTACTTACCGATTACCGATTTTATCCCGTGATTTTCCCGGATATTTTTTGCAGAGAAATATCGAAGTTCTGTGTACATTGCAAGCGAGCAATCTCGAAATTCCTGAAAAAACGCCCGGGAAAACCAAGGGATGATTACAGTATTTGTTGAATACCCCACATAAGATCGCCAGTCATTACAATAAAACCAACGCTTGGCCAACACTACGGCAGTCAATTGTCGGCCAAGGTTCTGTCAGCCAATGCTGGGCCAACACTGGCAAATGACTGGCTGTCTACCTAAAACCTAACCAATAAAGAATAATCCGGCGTTACGACAAAGCCAACGCTTGGCCGATGGTTGGCTGCTTTATGTCGCCCAATTCTGTCAGACAGTACTGGGCCATCACTGGCAAATGACTGACTGCCTACCTATGTAAAATAATCCGGCATTATAACGAAGACCAACGCTTGGCCAATGGTTGGCACCCGCACATCGCCCAACATTCTGTCAGAGAGTACTGAGCCATCACTGGCAAATGACTTACGACAAAGCATGATGTCGCATGATGCCGTTAGATGGCATCCGATGGGATCTGTTTCTCGTATTTAAAATTTGACCAACAATGGTATATATGAATCACGCTACGGCACAATTTCTGTCAGTTATATCGTGGAGTCCACTCTTACAAGTGGAATACTTTTTGATTCAAACAAATTGATAATATAATTACTTACAGTATAAAGGCCCCCGCACACAATAAAAAATAATAAGAAACAAGAATAGATATTAGCGATAAGGAAAAATAAATTACATATATATATTTTAATAAATTTTTATGAATTTTGTTTTTATAAATTCTTTTGTGCAAAATCTGGCAACCAGTACTGGCGCAGTACTGGGCCGATAGTGAATCCTGTACTGGGGCAGTACCAGTAGACAACGGCTGGGCCAGTACTGTCTGCCAGTATTGGGCCAAAGTTATTATCCGGCGCTGCGCTAGTACCGCGCCAGTAGTGTTGCCAGTACAGCGCCAGTACCTAAACTACCATAACCAGTGCTGGCCCAATACTGGGCCGATTGTCAAACCCTATATGGGACTATTTCTTATTTAAATTTAATTTCAATCTCAAATTGTTTTACTCTTATTTCATATATAATTCTTTAAGATTTGGTTGATTAGACTCAGCTTTATAAGGCTTTTATGTATGTACGGATTCCCAGAAATTTTAAATGTCTAACTCAAAAACTAATCAACCAAATATAATTAAAAAGTGTGCAAATTTTATATTTAAAACTGCACTCCCCTGCATGAGAAGTTGAGAATTGATATCTCTCATGTGGAGAAAACTGGTCTGGTTTTTAATTATATTGATGAATATAATTAAAGAATAATAATACGTATAAAACTATTTTTTATATAATTTAAAAATCTGTAATAGGTACAGTTATTTAACAATGACATCAATCAGTTGTCAATTATTTGTCCTGAGTACATTAATTTCTTCTATATGTAAATATAAGTATTGTCTATAAGGTTATGTCACAGCCTTATTGCAAAATCAGTCCTTTTGCAATAAGGCTAGCCTTTTGCTCGTCGTTAATCTTGTGACGCTGAGAAATTTAACGTTTGATTTTGATATGCCAATGTGTTCAGAATGTTTTAAAACGTCGAAAAATCACAATTTTTAAACATATTTTTAATTTTTTGGTGTTTTTGATATAAAATCGCGGTTGTCTAGCATAGATTTTTGTGCGTACTTTAATTCTGTAAAAGATTTTTGCAATTCTATAAAGCCAATTAAAAGATCCATTGAAAAACGATAATGTCGGTAATTCATACGACTGCAGGATCCCCTTAAGATTTGGTTGATTAGACTCAGCTTCATAAAGTTTTTATGTATGTACGAATTCTCCGAAATTTGAAATGTCAATCAAATTTTAAAGAATTATAAATGAAATAGAGGTAGAAAAGACTGAAAAATCTAATAAAATTAGAAATAGCCCGATATCTAAAAATTAATGGAAATTAGAGCAACATTTAAATCTGTAGACACGTACGATTTTGGTCCGTCACTCCGAATATTCACTCTTATTCCGGATAAAGAAAATAGCCACAACAGATACAACTCGATTGCTCCGTTTATTTATAATACTTAAGTCTTTGCATTACAACAATCTTTCACTTTACTAATAAGCTCAACAGTCCTCGTGAGCTTCGCGTTACACTTTACTCAACAGTCCCTCGTGAGTTTTTGATTACAACCCTTTATCCGAGCCACGGCAACGATCACAGTCCTTCGTATCGCTCATCTACCGTACGACTGCTCGTCTTGGCCCCACTCCGGAGTTCGCATACTTATCTATCGCATATTTCGTCAGGTGGCCCTAGGTCCGCAATTCGCGCGCTTACAGCTTCGGCCATCATGACAAGTCAGTTCGTCCTCGAACTGTGTCATACACAATTAACTCGATGATTTAATACATTAAAGAATATAATAATAACTATCTATCATATTACAAAGATATCGTTCGATGCATTACCAAACTTGTCAACCAATCTACTTTGGTCCTACCCAATCTAGTTGTCGTTTCTAAGCCTAGAATTGTCGGCAGTAGTTCTATTCTCGCCTATTCTTATCCACGGTTTTATTTTGTCAGCTGAAAGAATGGTGTTCATAGGCTTTGACGTAATATTATATCCCGGTATGTCCGTTACTACAAATCTATTTTTCTTAAGAACCGCCTTGATTTGGTACGGACCCCTATACTTAGGTAACAATTTTTGATTCACGCCAGGTTTATGCTGCAAAATTCTAACCAGTACAAAATCTCTTTCTTTGTATTGTGTAGGCTTCTTATGTTTTTTGTCGTACAGCTTTTTGTTGTATTCTTGTACCGCTCGGTTCGCAATTTGCGCAGAGTCTCGCAGTTCCGCTCTTTCTCGCTCGATGTCAACGTCTATTCGCGTTAGTTTCTCAATTAATTCTCTCAGCTCGTTATCGGATTTTTGACGCTGATCGTATCCTAACAACATTTTACTCGGAGTAGTGTTGATCGACTTATGAAAGGTGTTGTTAATAACAAATTGTACGGTACCCAATTCATGCTTCCAATCCGCCGGACTTTCGCATATCTTGGCTAACGTTGATTTCAAAAAACGATTCACTCGTTCAACCTGACCATTCGCCCAAGGAGACGCGACTGCCACCATAACATGCCTTACTTTTTTATTTTTCAGAAATTGATCAAAAACCCTTGAAGAAAAAGCTGTTCCGCGATCACTTACAATCTTTTCCGGAAATCCAAATAGATCGAAAAGGCTACTCAAACATTTCACAACTTCTTCCGCGTTAGTAGTCTTAGTCGCGTAAAACCAGGTAAATTTAGTAAACGCGTCCACGATCACCAAAATATACTTATGTTTATATGTGGCGGTCTCCAAAGGTCCAAAATGGTCGATATGAAGAGTGTGAAACGGCACAGGCACCTTTTCAACGATTTCCAATTCTCCTTCGGGCTTTCCTTCGACCAACGAAAAACTCAGACATTTTACGCAGTTCTCTATATACTGTTTGACACGCCATTTCAGACATGGAAACCAATAGTGATTCATAATACCGTGTATTGTTTTGTCTATACCAACATGCCCCATATCGTCATGATAGATCCGAATAACGCTGTTAACCATATTTTCCGGAATGACAAATAGATTTTTATCTGAGCATTTACGAAAGACTAAGCCATCAATTAATACAAAATACTTATGATCCTTGGTTTCCAATTCTTCCGCTATTTCCTTAATTTTAAGGTCGGCTAACTGTTTATACAATAATTCATCCTCTATCGAGATTACATTTATGTTCGCAATGAAACGACTCAGGCAGTCTACATGGGTCATTTTACTCGATTCTCTATGTATAAGTTCAAATTTGTAATTCTGGAGAGCCATGCTCCATCGGGCTATTCTTGGATTTATATTGATCTTCTTCATTGCCAACACCAATGAGTTACAATCTGTTACAATTCGAAAACTTACACCTTGCAAATATATATGAAAACGTTCAACTGCTCTCACGACCGCCAGCGTTTCTAACTCATAACTGTGGTAGTTTCTCTCAATATCGGTAGTTGCACGGCTAAAATAAGCTATTGGGCCCAGACGACCATTGGCCTGTCTTTGTAACAAAATTGCACCAAAACCGTGGCTGCTAGCGTCTGTATGCAATTCCGTTTCAGCTGAGGAACTATATATACACAATATCGGAGGGGTAGTTAATTCATTTATAAGGTGCCGGAACGCCTGAGAACATTGTTCGCCAAACATTCTTTTTTAGCAGCGCTTGCAAAGGCCTCACCTTCATCGCATAATCCTGAATGAACCTCCGAAAGAAATTGGTTAACTCCAAAAAACTCTGTAACTCTTTTACATTTCTAGGTTGAGGTTAATCGATAATTGCCTGCACATGCCGCTTACACATAGTAATTCCCTTCGACGTGATTAAATATCCTAAGTATTCAATTTCTCTTTTAAGAAACGAGCATTTTTCTAAGTTTAACTCTAATCCGTATTGCTTCAAGCAAATCAGCACTTTCTTTAAAATCTCCAAATTTTCCGCAATTGTAACCGTCGGTATCAAAATATCATCGATGTATATTAGAATTTTGTTAGCACGTACCAACACATGCAAAGCTTTAAAAATTATTTTCTGAAACTCAGCAGAAGCCTCACAATACCCAAAGGGCATTCTAACAAATTCATACTGTCCCGAGGGGGTTGCAAAAGCGAAATATTTGGTATGGTCCGGATGGATCGCAATTTGATGGAATCCATCCTTCAAATCCAACTTTGTAAAAATCCGTTTGTTCCCTAATTTATTTACTTCATCCTCTATAACAGGAAATGGATACTTTTGCTGAAATACTCTCTGATTGAGGGGTCTTAAATCTACGCACATTCGTTTCTTTCCGTTTCTCCGGGTCACTAACACCACGCGTGAACAATAAGGCGAAATACTAGGCTTAATTATGCCACGCTCTAATAAATCGTCTACAATCTTTTGCAGTTCCTCTTTTTCGCCGAAGGACATGCGTCTCGGAGCGTATCTAAACAAAGAGTTGTCCTTTAAATGTACTCGGATATCGTGGTCATCTTGTATTTTTTCGACGTTCATATTTTCTACTGTTGCAAAAACATCCAATAACTTGCGTTGATCTTTTACATTTACGTCCTTATCTAAGTTTTCAATAATTATATCATGCGGTTCCCTACTCTCAATAACATTTATCGCTAAGAGATCTTGCGCGAATTGCTTAAAGTCATCCACAAGTTCAAACGTACAATTGTCTCTATGGTATGTTAACTTCAAATTAGAGTTATTATCAATGAATTCTCGACCGATGAGGACATCGTAACGCATTGTCTTGTCGTCAACCACTAGGAAAGTAATATCAAACCATGCATCCTTTATACTATCGAGCAAAATTTGATCATATATTTTACCGTAAACCGATACCGGAGACTCATTGATCCCTTTATAATCTTTTTCTCTTTTAACTTTAAGCAATTCACGATTATCAAATAATTTTTCGTATACCGACTTTTTAATTAAATTAATAGGACTACCCGTGTCAACTAACGCACGAATGGCAATTTCCTTTTTACATGCTCTTCGAATTTCTATACATGACCTTGCATCTGTATTCGCGCCGATCTGCAAGATGTCTTCGTCCGGTCGCGTAGACTCTACTGATGATGGAACCAATGGGTACGCCGCCTGCCCCTCCTCCAGATGATTCAATGAGACGGTTCGGCTGGCTTCCCTCCTTGGACAATTGCCGCTCAGATGTCCCACCTGTCCACACTTGAAACAGGTTGCCCTAGCGATTTGACAATCCCGGGATAAGTGACCGGGCTTTTTACAGTTAAAGCACACGCTTGCACCAGCCGCAGACGCGATCTCGCCCTCCGCTCTCCTTGAGATGTGTCTAGGCGGTTCTCCTCTCCTTACCACAACGCTATCTTCCGTGATGCGGTGCACATGATCGATAAAATCGGGGACGTTATCGATCCATGTGCTTAACACGAGTCTTCGGAGATTGAAATCTTTCACACCGTCAGCCAGAAGCTCAACTTTTTCCCTTTCTGACAGCGTCAATAACTGCATCAGATTCAATTTCGCTTCGGCGTAATCGATGAACTTCTCCGTATGCGACTTCCAAATGCGGGCACTGATTCGTGCTAACGTTGCAGCGTAGGATTCCTTTCGTTCGAAATATCGCCTGAACTGAAATTTAAACTCCTCCCACGTTGACACTGTCTCAAGGGGTTGTCGATTGTACCAGTTCAAAGCGCGCTCCCTCAATTGACTAACAGCGGCAAGCAACAACACGTCATCGCCGAACTGATACGTCCGCGCGATATTCACTATCCTCTCCAGCCATCTTATTACGTTCTCCTCTTCTTTCCCTGCGAAAGTGGGGATTAACTTCTCCGCACACTTTACACTTTGCCAAACGTTTGCGGCTCCATTGCCATTTGGCACCGACCCGTGCCTATTATCGTCTCGATGTGTCGAACCCATGGACGGAGACGGAGACGCCTGCCGCAAAGCCCGCACCACCGAATTCACTATAGACTGAATGTCGGGAATTGTGTCAGTGTTCGCACGATTCTCCATAATTTCTACTCCGGAATTAGGAGTCATAGCTCTGCTCATAATGCGCAATCGTTCGTCCGTCACTACTCCAGAAAAAGGAGCTGCCGCTCCACTCATAACACGCGACCGCTCATTCCGCATTTCGCGTCTCTCCAAAGGCGACGTACTATTCTCAAGTACAGGGGGTGGGTTACTCCCTTCACTCCCCCCATCTTGCATCGGATCCTCAATGGTGGTCTCTGGCCACCCGGTTCGCTCATAATGACTCGCAATCGTGTCACAGATATTCGCGCGCGATCCCTTGGTGTCCAGTTTTAAGCGCGACGCAAGTGCCCGTAGGTCATTGATCGGTAAAACTTCCAGTGCCTCTCGATTCATCCCGATTCGCAACCGACGGCCAAAAATTCTCATTTATCGATTATCCGTATCAGGGATCAAGACCATATGCGGGGATGGTAACACCGAGTCACCCACCAAGACACAGGTGGCACGCGCTCCGAACTTTCGGTTATCCGCGCTTTCGCTGAGTCACCAATTCGAAAACAAGTGCGAGAACATTCCTTGCGGCGCACGACCCTTCGCTTCTGGAACTTTCCCCGACGACACGCCGCGCACACGTGCACAACACAGATCCTGCCACGCACACTCCAGCGCAATTAGCAAATTAATGCTTCTTGTCGATTTTAAGACGATGACGCCGATTGATCCCACTTCTGATATTTAACTGTAGACACGTACAATTTTGGTCCGTCACTCCGAATATTCACTCTTATTCCGGATAAAGAAAATAGCCACAACAGATACAACTCGATTGCTCCGTTTATTTATAATACTTAAGTCTTCGCATTACAACAATCTTTCACTTTACTAATAAGCTCAACAGTCCCTCGTGAGCTTCGCGTTACACTTTACTCAACAGTCCCTCGTGAGTTTTTGATTACAACCTTTTATCCGAGCCACGGCAACGATCACAGTCCTTTGTATCGCTCATCTACCGTACGACTGCTCATCTTGGCCCCACTCCGGAGTTCGCATACTTATCTATCGCATATTTCGTCAGGTGGCCCTAGGTCCGCAATTAGCGCGCTTACAAATCTTAACGAATTTTCTATCTATCTATTGTGACGTGACGGTTCGCCGCGCGTGGCAGCGCCCCGCCGCCGTCACAGGGCGCGGGATCGCGCCCGCGGACGACCCAGGGGAGCAATCGCGAAATCTCCAGGGGGCCTCCGAAAGGAAAATTGGCGCATTCTTATTTTTTTATTTTGTTTGTATGAATACGCGGCACCTCACCGAGGCACCGCGCCTCAACGATGGACACGGGAGACCGCGGCTCGATCGGTGCCGGAGACGACGAGGGGCTACTCAAGGACGGCACGAGACGGGCGAGTGATCCGACCACGGGGCGCGGGGCAGACACGCGTGGCACAAGGAGGCCACCGAGGAGTTACCCGCAACGACACCGGACCTCTAAGGGGGCCGGGGGCGACTGGCCAGCGCCCACCGGTCCGCGAGGAAACCGGCCAGCGACGGGAACCCCGCCCGAGAGGACAAACCGCCGGGCGATGTCATCCGTCAAGCGACGGGACGCAGGATGGCGTTCGAAGGTCCCGCCGAAAATTGGCGAACACCCGCGCGTGATCCGCCGTACGTCGACCCCGATTGGTCGCGACACCGCGCCGAATTACCGCGCCACCCCCATGGAGGGGCGCGCTCTCGATTTTCCATCGAGCGGACCGCTCGATCTCTTCTGGGTCGTCCGCCGAAGCGTCACGTTGTCTGCGAGAAAGTCCGCAAAAGTATCGCGTATAAGTGAAGTGCCGTGAGCGGAAGGAGACATCCCCGGCGCCCTGAGACAAGGAGCTGCGGTAACCCCGAGGGGTCAGCAATCCCGGTGAGGTTGCCCTAACATTGATTAACATGTAAACGGCCACGGGGCAACCGCGAGTGCTACGTTCGTTCGCCCCGACCGCCGTCCTTCGGGATCTCGCGTATCGCGAACGCGTGCTTTCCGAATTCGTTGGTTTCGTGTTGGTTTTGGTGAAAATCGTCGGACGCGACGTACGCCGGACGCGGCGGAGCACAAAGTCGCCCGATAGGGCGCAATTAGAGTCTCGCAATCCTTCGGCTCGCGACCGAGTTTCGTGAGCACTCGTTATTGGTGTAGGCGGTCGGCGGCGGACGCGGGGGGGGCCTCGCGACGACATAACCGTGGACCGGAGGTTTTTGGGGCGTAAGTTATCGCGAAATTCGGCCTCCTGGGGATCGCGACCGGGCGTATCGCGACACCCGACGGGAGTAGAGTCTCGCGTTTGTGTCGGAGATCGGGTTTCGTGTCGCGACACGAGTCGTTTGTATTGTTCTCGGGGAGTCGCGTAGGCGCTTCTTTATCGCGTGCCGCCGGAGAGTGGCCCTGCGGGGTACCTGCCCGCGTATTGCGTAGAGTCCATTGCGACGTCATCGTTAGCGATTTGCGAGTACGGTTGCTTAATCGCCACGTAAATATCGAGTTGTTTGATTAATATTTTTCGTGTTGCGTTAATTGCGATAAGGGGTGTCGCGAGTGATTTTGTATCGCGTTAGCGCACCTGCGCTCGTGCGACGGTCGACCGGATCGTCACGTCGCCGTAAGTTTTTTGCGTGTTTACGAGCGAATTACGGTGCGCCCGGCGGGGCGTCACCCGTTGTCTGCAGCGTGAGGACTCCGTCGATTCCCTTCTCGCGATATTATTCCCGTGCTGGCGATGTTAGTTATAATTTAGAATTAAGTATTGTTTCTGCGAAAGTCTGCCTGTCGAATCTATTTGATCTACGTTTTGTTTCCGCGATCACCCTACGTGTCGGCTGCTGAGATTCACGTTTCGTTGCCGCAATTAAATGGGTTCCCGAGCTAATTATAATTGAGTTTATTCTCGCGACAAGCCTGTTTGTCGAATCGTAGATTCGAATATTGTATTGTCAATTACTCCGTATGTTATAGCGCTCGCATTTACATTTCTTATACCGCGTATTATTGACTCGTGATCCTTGCCGACTCTATTCAAACCATTCACGATTCTGGTTAACTTTCACCTGCGATCTTTTCCCCGGTCAGCCCGTGTTTTCGAACGATTCCAACCGACGTTCGAGTATCGCCTTTATAATTGTCTGGCTGATACCTTCCGGCCGGGACGACCGCTTGCTATAATAAATTCTAACTCTTTGTAATACCATCTCCCGCGAAATTATTGTTCGTCCGGACCGATCTAAACCGTCAACTACACGCCGTTCCAAATTTAGTAATCCAATTGTTTTTCTTTCTCCGAATCACGATACCCTCTTTATTTAAATAAATCAAACTGTTAATTTCACGTTGTTTAATCGCTCTTATTTCAACCATTTATTTCTAATAAACGAGATTTATAATTCACGAACGTACGGCCTTTTTAGTGTGATTCTGTTGTGTTTGTGTCGCGACCCGCGCTGCCCTGCCTCTACCCTGCCCCTCTGCCGTTAGGTCGAGCCGGCTGGCCCCTCACGTGGCAGGCTGTGGTTTCGCGAGTTTGCGTTAGCGATTGGTGAAAAATTAGTGGACGCGAGAATATCGCGTCTGGCGCCCAACAGATTTAGTTGCGAACCGCCTGACTCACGTGAGGGATTATCCCGAGAGGCCTATCACCCGACTCTCTTAGCGTCCCGTTGATCCGGCCAAAAAAGGGCCGTGACACTATATAAAATAGAATGTCTGTATGTCTGTATGTATGTCTGTTCTTTACACACTCTTAAACTATTCGACCGATCTGGACGAACTTTTGCACAGTTACTCTTTACATCCTTGCGCAAAGCATAGGCTACTACGGAACCTCGATTATTCATTTACCGATCAGCTACTTTATTTCTTGGTTTTCCCGGGTGTTCTTTCGGGAATTTCGAAATTACTCGCTTGCGATGTATGCACAGAACTTCGACATTTCACTTACCGATTACTGATTTTATCCCTTTGTTTTCCCGGGCGTTTTTTAGGTCTGTTTGTTCTTTATACACTCCTAAACTATTCGACCGATCTGAACAAACTCTTGCACAGTTACTTTTTACATCCTTGCGCAAAACATAGGTTACTACGGAACTTCGATATTTCACTTACCGACCAGCGTCTTCATCCCTTGGTTTTATCGGGAATTTCGAGATTGCTCGCTCGCGATGTACACAGAACCTCGATATTTTACTTACCGATTACCGATTTTATCCCTTGGTTTTTCTGGATATTTTTTAAGTGAAATATCGAAGTTCTGTGTACATTGCAAGCGAGCAATCTCGAAATTCCTGAAAAAACGCCCTGGAAACCAAGGGATGATTACAGTATTTGTTGAATACTATTTCTTATTTAATATCAAATTAAACTTTCGCAATAGGTTTTACAAAAAATATTGTAAGTATGTGGTATTTGTGGAAGACAACAAATTATGTTACATGCGAGCAAACAATCTCGAAATTCTCGAAAAAACGCCCGGCAAAACCAAGGGATGAACTCGCTGATGGGTAAGTGAAATATCTGAAAAGCAGAAATGACTCAATAGCGTGAAACTCGAGTTGGAAAAGACCGGTTACGACATGTTCAATTAAGGAAAACATTTATGCGGTCCGATTTGAAATTAGAGGCATTTAGTTATGATCTAAATTACGAATATCAATTTTTTCCGAGAGTAATAATTGGGAAAATGGATGCAATATCTGATCATTGTCAAGCCAAAAAGTTTAAAACTTAAGCACCTGGAATGTGTTGTTCAAACGGAAAAGTTAAACTACCGCCTTTAAATCAACCACCCGAAACACTCCTTATGTTTGTCCACAATATGGATATTGAAACACAAATGAACCCCGACAGCACACGATATCCTATAGGACGTCCATTGAAGTCCATGTGAAGTTCCCGGACTTAATAAAATTAGAAATAGCCCGATATTTCAAAATTAATGGAAATTAGAGCAACATTTAAATCTTATCGAATTTTCTATCTATCTATATAAAATAGAATGTCTGTATGTCTGTATGTATGTCTGTTCTTCATACACTTTTAAACTATTCGACCGATCTGGACGAACTTTTGCACAGTTACTCTTTACATCCTTGCGCAAAGCATAGGCTACTACGGAACCTCAATTATTCACTTACCGATCAGCTACTTTATTCCTTGGTTTTCCCGGGCGTTTTTTCGGGAATTTCGAGATTGCTCGCTCGCGATGTATGCAAAGAACTTCGACATTTCACTTACCGATTACTGATTTTATCCCTTTGTTTTCTCGGGCGTTTTTTAAGTCTGTTTGTTTTTTATACACTCCTAAACCATTCGACCGATCTGAACAAACTCTTGCACAGTTACTTTTTACATCCTTGCGCAAAACATAGGTTACTACGAATCTTCGATATTTCACTTACCGACCAGCGTCTTCATCCCTTGGTTTTCCAGGACGTTTTTTCGGGAATTTCGAGATTGCTCGCTCGCGATGTACACAGAACCTCAATATTTAACTTACCGATTACCGATTTTATTCCTTGGTTTTCCTGGATATTTTTAAAGTGAAATATCGAAGTTCTGTGTACATTGCAAGCGAGCAATCTCGAAATTCCTGAAAAAACGCTGTTTAGAGTTTAAGTATCGCGGTCGTGGCTGGCCGTCGCTGCATGACGCGATTCGATATTCAATCGCTCGACGCGAGGAGACACCGTGTATAGTCGAGCGCGATCAATTTATTGATTTTCCGATAACGCACGAGAAGGACCGACTTTTGTTTACGTCGCGCCGTTCGGCTGTGTGCGCGATGCGGCGACGGCGGACTCACTTCTTGTCGCGAACTCAAGCCGAGCACACGTTAGAACGTGAGCGGTCACGCTTCCTTACGATTGTTACCACGTAACACAGTTCCGCGAAACTCGTGCTGAAATTGGGATTACATCGAGTTGTAGCTGCTCATATCACCTACTACTTTACGGCCATTAGTCTTTTCTTAAATTAATACGTACTTTTCGTTTATGTTCATATTCTTCAAAACCGGATTTGGATTCGTAGCAATTATTAAATGTTCAAGGCGATTCTCAGCGAGATAGATTATATTCTCTTTTTGTTTATTTCATTCTTTGTATTATATTCTAGCTTTACAAGATTTGGTAATTATTTAGTAATACGGACCACCCTCCGATGACCTTGACCTTGACATATGTTGTCAAGGTCACCCTCCTGAGTGACCTTCAGAAGTTTTTAGCCGGCGGTCGTTTTTCGTTAAAAAGTTATTAACAAAAAAAGTTTGAAAAATGTGGCAGTAATTTTGAGTACTAATAGACATAAATGAATGATATTTATGTGGAAATAGTACATGTATGAACGAAGGAAAATTATTTAAAGCAGTGAATTGTTGGTATATTGAAAAGAAAGTTATTTAAAGCAGAGAATAGAGAGTATGTGCTTCAACTTACAAAGCACACACACTTGTAAAGCGCGCCACTAACCTATAGGTTAGTGACGCGCTTTACAAGTATGTGCTTTGTAAGTTGAAGCACATACAAAGCACACACTTGTAAAGCGCGTCACTAACCTATAGGTACCAAAAAAAAATTTTTTTTTGGTGGAGAGAATTATTTAAAGCAGTGAATTGTTGGTGTATTGAAAGGAAAGTTATTTAAAGCAAAGAATACCAAGAGCTGCGTACAGGTGAATCTCATGTGAAGCTTTGTTTGTAAGCATACTCGTAAGTTGTCCTTGAATATCTTTTTTACTGTTGTTGATATTTCTTACAAATTTCAAACTGTACTCTTCGAAAATGAGCCAGTATACGATAGGTTTTCGTACAACTTGTTGAACTGTCTAAAAATAAAATTTTACGAATTCCTCGCACTAACAACAAATTACTTAAAAGTATTTAACTGTTTAAAGCGCGTCACAAACCTATAATAAAGTATTCTCTGCTTTAACAAAAACTTCAATTTATCAACAATTTACTGCTTTAAATGTTGTGTTTTGGTAACCTTTTTTTTGTTAATAACTTTTTAACGAATAACGACCGCCGGTTAAAAACTTCTGAAAGTCACTCAGGAGGGTGACCTTGACAACATATGTCAAGGTCAAGGTCATCGGAGGGTGTTTCGTATTACTAAATAATTACCCAAGATTTACTTTCATTGTGCACATTTTACGTATTATCCTTGCGAGATACATCTTTTATGATATTGCGATACACTTTCATTTGAGTGAAGATTAGTTGTGTGATTAATTTACTGCGTTGCGGAATACTTTATTCTATTATGTGAATTTATTTATGTGTGATATTTGCCATAATTCTCTGGATATTCTCGAGTTATTATTACTATTGTGTTATTTAGCCATTATTGAATCTGGCTGCTCAAACTGAGTGGTGCTACGTGTGATTACTTTACTTTATATCTTTATTTGCCACTTATTTTTAGATATTTTTAAGTTAACTTTCACTATTATTTTCCTTGATTTAACTATTATTGAGTCAACTTTTACTTTACTTATTTACATTTATAACTTTATTTCGAGTGATATTAATATTAAATAAGATTTATAAAATTGAAAGAGATTTATTTATTCTATTGTTTCTTGATCATATCGTGAGTATTCACCAATATTGACGTGTATTTTGCTTTTATACTTGGTATTATTGTATTATTGCCTTTTCACCTGTAGTATCATAATTTCTGTATTATGTTTACTATTTGTATCGAATACTGACAAAGTTTTTCGGCAGTTTTCCCTTGTCCAAGCAGCGAATGCTGGTATTCCACCGAGAAGTTCTGCCTAATAAATTGATTCAAACAAATTCTATTTCGTGTTCGTTATTTGAGTATCGCCCCTCCTCTTCTCGCGAGATATCTACGAGGTCTTTACTTAACATTTTGGTCCTTCGAGCCGGATTACCGGATTAGCCGATTAGAATCAGAAAATTGTTTTGCTATTTCTTGTATATTCAGAATAATTATAGTTGAGTTTTGAGAAAGAGAAATATACATAATTCAATTGCAAGTTTAAATTCTTATTCAGATATACAGTCCCAAGGGGAGAAGCGATGCTTGATTAGAGAGATTTCGGGTTTTGTAAAGTTCTGTGAGCGTCCTTCGAGGCATGAGCGTCTTTCGGGACATGAAATCAATACGTAGATTATTTCCTTTTAAAAGTTGGTATAATCGAAGCAACGTGCGCTCCTCGTGAGCGCACAACAGAGAGTTTGTCTCATTCGAGACAACATGCACTCCTAGTGAGTAGCACGATAAAGAGAGTTTGCTTCATTCGAAGCAACATGCATTCCTAGTGAGTGGCACAAAAAAAAGCGAGCTTGCTTCATTCGAAGCATCATGCACTCCTCGTGAGCGCACAGCTGAGAATTGCTTTATTCGAAGCAACAAGACACCCATTGGTGCACTACCGAGCAAGTCGCTGAAGTTCAATCGAACATCGGTACACTTTAAGACAAGATACGTACGTATCTCTGTGCATGACGACGGTACATCTTTCCGAGAGAGTTTACATTGTTCTTTTTTAAAAATCAATAACTTTCAAAGTAAAATTGTAATGACTGCATTCTGCGGAAATAAGTGAAATGCATTCGTTATTTACTCTCAAGCGATTAATTAAAGAATCCGCGAGTAAACTCGAACAGCTTTATTCGAGAATAGGGCAATCGTATAGAACATTAGAAAGTCTCGGATGTCCCGTTGACCACTGGGATGATGTTTTGTATATCTTGCTACTCGAAGTTTAGATTCAGATTCATTGAGAGCATAGGAAAATGAACTCGGAACCTCTAAAGATACCCCTACATGGGCTCAATTCAGTAAATTTTTATTATCTCGCATATTTTCGCTTTTGTCGTACGAGAAATCCAGGTACGATAAAATTTTGCAATAGGCGCGACAACTGACTGCTAAGATAAATTTCCAGGAACAAGTTCAGGATTCTAAAAACAAGAACAATTTTGATTGCATGTTGTGCTTGGGAAAGCATTTCCTTTATTTATGTCCTCAATATAGTAACAAGACCTTAGATCAGAAGAGAGCGCTCATTGTAGAGCATAAGCTTTGTTATAATTGTTTGCGTCCACATCAAATTTCCACTTGTCGGGTAACTTCGCGATGTAAGAAGTACGGGAAGAAACATCACACTTCAATTCATTCAACCAATATTTCACCTACTGTAGAAGCAGTTAAGTCGGACACTGAGGACGAACAATCTCCCTCAACAACTGAACCTTGATCAATTACAATAATAGAAACAGGTATATACATTAGCGATATCTTTTGAGGTGCAGACACGGTTAAGCAAGCAAAAGCAGTTGTAGATCAGGTAAACCGGCTCTTCATGGCGGGCGGTTTTCCATTACATAAATGAGTTAGTAATACATCCAAAGTACTTAAAGCTATACCTTCAGACATACGTATTGAATTGCATCTCTTCAAATAGAAGAGACTACAGTTCATGCGCTCGGTTTGTGTTGGCAACCATCCACTTATGCCTTTCGATTCACTCTAAAGTTAAATATTCCTACAATTCATACTAAACGCACTGTCTTATCAACTATTGCTAAATTGTTTGATCCTCTCGGACTTCTTTCCCCCATTATTGATTCAACTGAAGTATTCATTCAGGAATTGTGGTGTCGGAAATTGGGATGGGATGATCCTCTTCCTTCTCCTTTATCAGATCAATGGACAAAGTTTCTAAATCAACTTCAAGAAATTCCTAACTTTACTTTTCTAAGATGGCTTGGATTCCGTACTACTGAAGATATAGAGATTCATGGGTTTTGTGACGCATCACCTAAGGCAATGGCAGCGGTTGTTTATGTAAGATCTGTCTCTAAGGAGAGACATGTTACGGTAAACCTGGCGTCATCAAAGACAAAAGTTGCACCATTAAAGAAATTGACCATACCACGACTGGAACTGTCGGGAGCTGCTTTATTGGTCAAACTCATGACTCAAGTATTGAATAATTTTGAAAGAAGAGATATTCCCTTATATGGTTGGCTCGACTCATTCGTCGCGCATACATGGATAACGAACCATCCATCGAGATGGAAAGAGTTTATACAAAACCACGTTTGCTGGATTCAAGAAGCTTTACCGCAACTCATTTGGAATTTATTACCGGGTAAACAGAACCCTGCAGATTGTTCAACAAGCGTCCTTCACTGACGAACTTAAACTTATTTCTAGTTAGAATAATTTACCAAAACCTAATTCTCTCGCTCGACTTACCCCGAGAATAGATCCAGATGGGTTACTTAGAGAAGGAGGACGTCTTCAGTACTCTCTTCTGTCCGAGGACGCCAACCATCCTCTGATTCTTCCAAGGGACTCGACATTGTCATCTCTAATAATTGCTGACGCACATTCGCGTACTATGCACGGGAGGACGCAGGTAACTTTGACAGTTATTCAAAACGAATATTGGATTGTAGGGGGACGAACTCCAGTTAGATCCTTTATTTTGAAACGTGTTAAATGCGCTCGTTATCGACAACGTAGAGCTCAACAATTTATGGGTCAATTGCCACCCGAGCGTGTAACTCCGTCTCATCCATTTTTACACTCAAGAGTAGATTACGCAGATTCATTCAATATCAAAACTTGGAAGGGGAGGAATGCGAAGACATATAAAGCATATGTTGCTCTTTTCGTGTGTGAGGTAACTTCTGCCGTTCATATTGAGTTGGTCATGGACTATACTACTGATGCATTTATTGCAGCTTATAAACGTTTCACCTCCCGGAGAGGAATTTGTGCAACCCTGCGAAGTGATTGTGGAACTAATTTCAAGGGGGCTGACTCTGAATTAACAAAACTGTTTCAGTCATCTTTCAGTGAAGCGAATGATCTTAACGAGTTAACACCTATCCAGGTGAAGATGGTTTAACACGTGTTGTGTCTGTCCGTACCCAGACAACTATTTTGAAAAGACCTATTTCTAAATTACGCCCACTACCTATTCCTATCAGTGAAACTTAGATTGTTAGATAACCCAGGTTATCAAGGCGGGCGGTATGTTTAGAGTTTAAGTATCGCGATCGTGGCTGGCCGTCGCTGCACGACGCGATTCGATATTCAATCGCTCGACGCGAGGAGACACCGTGTATAGTCGAGCGCGATCAATTTATTGATTTTCCGATAACGCACGAGGAGGACCGACTTTTGTTTACGTCGCGCCGTTCGGCTGTGTGCGCGATGCGGCGACGGCGGACTCACTTCTTGTCGCGAACTCGAGCCGAGCACACGTTAGAGCGTGAGCAGTCAAGCTTCCTTACGATTGTTACCACGTAACACAGTTCCGCAAAACTCGTGCTGAAATTGGGATTACATCGAGTTGTAGCTGCTCATATCACCTACTACTTTACGGCCATTAGTCTTTTCTTAAATTAATACGTACTTTTCGTTTATGTTCATATTCTTCAAAACCGGATTCGGATTCGTAGCAATTATTAAATATTCATGGCGATTCTCAGCAAGATAGATTATATTCTCTTTTTGTTCATTTCATTCTTTGTATTATATTCTAGCTTTACAAGATTTACTTTCATTGTGCACATTTTACGTATTATCCTTGCGAGATACATCTTTTATGATGTTTGCGATACACTTTCATTTGAGTGAAGATTAGTTGTGTGATTAATTCATTGCGTTGCGGAATACTTTATTCTATTATGTGAATTTCTTTATGTGTGATATTTGCCATAATTCTCTGGATACTCTCGAGTTATTATTACTATTGTGTTATTTAGCCATTATTGAATCTGGCTGCTCAAACTGAGTGGTGCTACGTGTGATTACTTTACTTTATATCTTTATTTGCCACTTATCTTTAGATATTCTTAAGTTAACTTTCACTATTATTTTCTTTGATTTAACTATTATTGAGTCAACTTTTACTTTACTTATTTACATTTATAACTTTATTTCGAGTGATATTAATATTAAATAAGGTTTATAAAATTGAAAGAGATTTATCTATTCTATTGTTTCTTGATCATATCGTGAGTATTCACCAATATTGACGTGTATTTTGCTTTTATACTTAGTATTATTGTATTATTGCCTTTTCACCTGTAGTATCATAATTTCTGTATTATGTTTACTATTTGTATCGAATACTGACAAAGTTTTTCGGCAGTTTTCCCTTGTCCAAGCAGCGAATGCTGGTATTCCACCGAGTAGTTCTGCCTAATAAATTGATTCAAACAAATTCTATTTCGTGTTCGTTATTTGAGTATCGCCCCTCCTCTTCTTGCAAGATATCTACGAGGTCTCTACTTAACAAACGCCCTGGAAAACCAAGGGATGATTACAGTATTTGTTGAATACTATTTCTTATTTAATCTCAAATTAAACTTTCGCAATAGGTTTTACAAAAAATATTGTAAGTATGTGGTATTTGTGGAAGACAACAAATTATGTTACATGCGAGCAAACAATCTCGAAATTCCCGAAAAAACGCCGGGCAAAACCAAGGGATGAACTCGCTGATCGGTAAGTAAAATATCTGAAGAACAGAAATGACTCAATAGCGTGAAACTCGAGTAGAAAAAGACCGGTTACGACATGTTCAATTAAGGAAAACATTTATGCGGTCCGATTTGAAATTAGAGGCATTTAGTTATGATCCAAATTACAAATATCAATTTTTTCCGAGAGTAATAATTGGGAAAATGGATGCAATATCTGATCATTGTCAAGCCAAAAAGTATAAAACTTAAGCACCTGGAATGTGTTGTTCAAACGGAAAAGTTAAACTACCGCCTTTAAATCAACCACCCGACACACTCCTTATGTTTGTCCACAATATGGATATTGAAACACAAATGAACCCCGACAGCACACGATATCCTATGGACGTCCATTGGAGTCTATGTGAAGTTCCTAGACTTAATAAAATTAGAAATAGCCCGATATTTCAAAATTAATGGAAATTAGAGCAACATTTAAATCTTATCGAATTTTCTATCTATCTATATAAAATAGAATGTCTGTATGTCTGTATGTATGTCTGTTCTTCATACACTTTTAAACTATTCGACCGATCTGGACGAACTTTTGCACAGTTACTCTTTACATCCTTGCGCAAAATATAGGCTACTACTCTCGATTATTCACTTACCGATCAGCTACTTTATTCGTGCTTGGTTTTCTCCGGGCGTTTTTTCGGGAATTTTGAGATTGCTCGCTCGCGATGTACGCACAGAACTTCAATATTTCACTTACCAATTACCGATTTTGTTCCTTTGTTTTCCCGGGCGTTTTTTAAGTCTGTTGTTCTTTATACACTCACATAAACTATTCGACCGATCTGAACAAACTTTTGCACAGTTACTCTTTGCATCCTTTCGCAAAACATAGGTTACTACGGAACCTCGATATTTTACTTACCGATTCCCGATTTTATTCCTTGGTTTTCCCGGACATTTTTTAAATAAAATATCGAAATTCCCGAAAAAATTCCCGGCAAAAATTAAGGGATGAAGTCGCTAATCTGTAAGTGAAATATCTGAAAAGCAGAAATGACTCAATGGCGTGAAACTCGAGTAGAAAAAGACCGGTTACATGTTCAATTAAAAAAAACATTTATGCGGTGCAATTTGAAATTAGAGGCATTTAGTTATGATCCAAATTACGAATATCAATTTTTTGGAGAGTAATAATTGGGAAAATAGATGCAATATGTAGTCATTGTCAAGTCAAAAAGTTTAAAACTTAAGCACCTGAAATGTGTTGTTCAAACGGAAAAGTTAAACTACCGCCTTTAAATCAACCACCCGACACACTCCTTATGTTTGTCCACAATATGGATATTGAAACACAAATGAACCCCGACAGCACACGATATCCTATGGACGTCCATTGAAGTCCATTTGAAGTTCTTGGACTTCAAATGGACTCCAATGGACGATTAAATTAGTTTTATTCTAGATCCAAATCAAAAAGTGAATGCCCTTTGAAGCGAAACTTTGCCAATATTTTATATTCATTTGTAGGGAAAAGCAATACCACCATAAATCATAGAAATAAAAAATCTAATTTTAATTTGATAATAAAATTTTTATCTGCGATTACAATTGCTTATTTTTTCTTACCGAATTATGAAACCCCAGAAGTTTAGGAAAGATTCGTTTTATTGGAACCAAGAAAAAAAATTGCAAAAATTATGCTTCTTAAACGCGTTTTATAGCAGGTTGCCCTTTAAGAAGGCATGAAATCGATGTCTAAATTTTGCAAAGCTGGTCGAGCGCCGAGCGTTTATCTTATAAATAACTGTATAAGTTGCTAGTTTCATATATTAATATGTCATATTATATTTCATTTTGTTGTTAATCTGTATTCACAATAATATACGTAGAAAAATTTAATCGCAACTATTGAACGATGGGAGACTTAAGAAATTGTAAGTATTCGCTCTTTTTAGAAATGTCCGTGGTTGCTCTAACTTCCGCAAATATTGAAATATCGGGTTGAATTTTTTTTTAATCGATAGAGTATCATTCAAGAAAGGTTGGTATTGAATTTGGCAATTATCGGTAAAGGGGTTCTTTTTTTTTTAAATTTTGAATTTTTTTAGACATGTCCGTTGCTCTAACTTTCGCAAATATTGAGATATCGGGCTGACTTTTTTTTTATCAATAGAGCATCATTTAAGGAAGGTTGGTACTGAATTTAGTGATAATCGGTAAAAGGCTACTTTCTTAATAAAATTTTGAATTTTTTTAAAAATGCCCGTGGTTGCTTTAACTTTTGCAAATTTTGAAATATTGGGCTATTTTTAATTTTATTATATTTTTCAATCTCTTTTACTCTTATTTCATATATAATTCTGTAAGATTTGGTTGATTAGACTCAGCTTTATAAGGTTTTTATGTATGTACGGGTTACCCGAAATTTTAAATCCCTTTAATACAAAAACTAATCAACCAAATCTTAAAAAATTATATATGAAAAAGGGGTAGAAAAGACTGAAGAATATAATAGAATTCGAAAAGAATTGCCAATATAATAAAAATGTGTGTAAATTAGAAACTTGCACGTTGTTTCTTCATCATTTTTTTCGTTTATATATAACTCTAGAACTGATCAATCAAATCTTACAGAATTATATATGAAATAAGGGTAGAAAAGACTGAAGAATATAATATAATTTAAAAAAAATTGCTAATATAATAAAAAAGTGTATAAATTAGAAACTTGCACGTTGCTTCTTCATCATTTTTTTTGTTTTGTTAAGAATGTTAAGAGTTCTAGTAAGTGTCGTGGTCAAGAAATGTAAATCATTGTTATTTAAACTTCGCGGCATGTAGGAGCTGGGGGCGTGCAGCAGCAGCACGTCTCGCCTAGTTCTAAAATCGGTGGCGCTGCAGCGGCACGTCTCGCCTAGTTCCTGAATCGGTGGCGCTGCAGCGGCGCGATCAGCGTAGCGCAACGGCTTGCGAGTCACGTGAGTTAGCAAAAGTGGGAATGAAGAAGAAGGCGAGCGGACATTCGCGCCATGTATCTGGTCGAGTCAAGTCAGGTTTTCCTTTGTGATCGTTCCGTAGTTCTAGAAGCGTCTCGAAAGTTCTTCGCGTAATAGTATAACGCGGTCTTCAGTACATACTAGTATCGAGTCGCCTGGAACAACACGTAACAACGTGTGACTACTACCGATGCATAATAACAGAGATTGCATAGGTTCGACGACAAGAACATTCCAGAAACGGCAAGAACGATCGACAATTGTTTCCGATCGGACGAGAAACCAAAGAGAGACGGCCATTTTGACGAGCGTGACGGCTCGGATTGAGAGACAGACGGAAGCCGTTTGGGTCTCTTTCTTTTCCTACTGTTGAACAACCAATGCGGTCACATTTAAATCGAGGAAATCCTGTTCGACGAATGGAATCCGCACACGACGGATTATCCGACTCAGGTAACGTGTAAATTTCTGGGTAAAGCCAGGGATGTTTTGGTAAAGCGAGTACTAGCTTGTACTTAATATCTTTGGTTCCAGAAATCGTATACGCAGAACGAGGAAGCCTGTCCTCACACGGTGACGTTAAATTAGAACGTCTTTCTAATTTAAAGCTTCCATGGAAGTAGTCCCTTCTGGACACGGATATCCACTAGCTAGCTTTTTAAGTCACAATAATTTCCTTTCGAAAACGGTTGCAACCGCTCAACGTCGATTCCTTGTAATCAAATAGATTTAATGAACTTTCGTTATTAATATTGCGTTGTATTCTCTCATTGAGATACTTATTCAGACATAAAAGAGAAAGTATCCGTTATTACTTAATGAATTTAATTGTTCGAATCATATCAATGATTAATCTTAATTCGTTTAACTGAGATTACGTTTAGTTGCGAAATAAGCGCATTATACAGGGTGTTCGGAAAGGTAAGGTCAATCGACTAGGAGGTGAAAGAGGAGCATGAGTAGAAAACATATTGTAAATAAAATTTTTTTGTATTCGCTATGGTTTAGAAGATACAGCGCTTTATAGGGGTGTATAAAACGTGTGGAAACCCCTTAATATTTCGAAAAATACGCATTTCCGAAAGAAATGTTTTATACAAAAGTTGTAGGGTTTTAAGTAAAGCATTACACAGAGAAATTAGAATGACCTTAAATAGCGTTCTCAAAGTCACGTAAAGATAACCTCTTTACGAGACCTTGAGAACGCTATTCAAGGTCATACTAATTTCTCTGTGTAATGCTTTACTTAAAACCCTACAACTTTTGTATAAAACATTTTTTCGGAAATGCGTATTTTTCGAAATATTAAGGGGTTTCCACACGTTTTATACACCCCTATAAAGCGCTGTATCTTCTAAACCATAGCGAATACAAAAAAATTTTATTTACAATATGTTTTCTACTCATGCTCCTCTTTCACCTCCTAGTCGATTGACCTTACTTTTCCAAACACCCTGTATATGAAATCGTACTCTTTCAGCGAAAGAGATTGTATGATTAATGTTCTATTCATTATTTAATATCTTATTATAAACTAATGAGTTTATGAGGTCGATGGTTGGTCATACACGAGTGAACAAGCTACCTTACTTATCAGATAAGACTAATTCTGCCTTCGAATGCAAGGCTACAACGAAATTCTACATTTATCATTTCGACTTGCGATTAACTAAAAACATAATTGAATTAAAGACTTATTGGCTCATAATAGAATATATTATTGTCTCTAGACTATCTTATAGCGTTTTTATATGATTATTATTATCTTGTATATTGTGTGGAATTTATATGTTTTATCTTTCGATTGTATTGTGTTCTATATTTACGCTTACCGTGATCCTTTTGCAGCAAATAGATGAACATTCCTTAAATAGTTTACTCACAAAAATCGATCGAAGATTAAGGATTTAAAGAAACCTGAGTTACATACGTTCATCCTTTCATCGTTAATACGACAAATCACAACTAAGTGAAGAATCAAAAGAGAGGAAAATTCAGTAAATAAGAGGAAACTTGAATTCTGCAAAAGGATGGCGATCTAACCTTTGCACTGTTACTCATGTTTATTTTTATTACTCTGAATATGTACTAACTTTGGAATATCAGGAAGAAACTTAAGCTATATTAATGAAGTGATTACTTGTGTACACGACTACGACATTTACCACTCGTTTTCAATAAGAGCGTTACACCTTTTCAAAATACAGTCCACTTGAATATCAAACACGTTTATATATAACTCAAGAATTGATCAACCAAATCTTAAAGAATTATATATGAAATAGGGGTAGAAAAGATCTAAGAATACAATAGAATTAGAAAAAATTGCCAATATAATTGTATCTCAAGAATTGATCAACCAAATTTTAAACAATTATATACGAAATAGAGGTAGAAAAAACTGAAAATTATAATACAATTAGAAAAAAACATTATCAATATAGTAAAAAACTTTTCCGAAAAAAGTTTGGGTCGGGATTACTGAGCTGACCTTCTATCAATTCACTTTATTGTCATTTTATAAGTTGCTGGTTTTTGTTTTAGTCTTTTCTACTCCTTATTCATATATAATTCTTTAAAATTTGGTTTATTAGATTCAGTTTTATAAGGCTAAACGTCTGTAACTCAAAAAGTAATCAACCAAATTTTAAATATATTCTTCAGTCTTTTTCACCCCCATTTTATGTATAACACTGTAAGATAAAAAATATTGACAATATATTAAAAAAATGTGCAAATTTTATTGTATATTTAAAATTTCACCCCCCGCAAGAGAAGTTGAGTTTGCCAATTGGTTTTGTAATTGCCGGAAATCTATGTGCAGAATTGAAAAAATAATGTCATTTTGAAAAGAATTTAATAAACTTAAAGATACTAAAATGTAAAATTTAATATTATTGAAATTAATTTCCTAAATTTATCTTAGGTTGTGTTAATCCTAACAACTCACTTAGTGTTTACACGTTATTGCATATTTTTGTAGCCCTTGTCGAGACGTTTTTAAAACACTCTTTCGTTTAGTCAATTTAAATTATGGTATGAGAATTTTAAAGAATTATGATTTTATTAAGAGTTTGAAGCAATCAAATTTTCAGAAAAGTACTGGTTTTTATAAAACCATAATTAAAATTTACAAAAACCTTACTTAAAAGAAAACGTTTAAAATTGTCAATAACTTCTCATAGTCTTTAAGTGTGCAAGTAGAAACTTGCACATTGCTTCCTCATAGTTTTTAAGTGTGCAAGTAGAAACTAGCACATTGCTTCCTCATAGTTTTTAAGTGTGCAAGTAGAAACTTACACATTGCTTTCTTATAGTTTTTAAGTGTGCAAGTAGAAACTTGCACATTGCTTCCTCATAGTTTTTAAGTGTGCAAGTAGAAACTTGCACATTGCTTCCTCATAGTTTCAAAGTGTGCTAGTAGAAACATGAACATTGCATTGTCATAGTTTTTAAGTGAGCAAGTAGAAACTTGTACATTGCTTTGTCATAGTTTTTAAATGAGCAAGTAGAAACTTGCACATTGCTTTCTCATAGTTTTTAAGTATACAAATTAGAAACTTGCACATTACATCCTCACAATTTTTAAGTATGCAAATTATAAATTTGCATATTGCTTAATCAACATTTTATTTCGCTCATAAAGCTTCCTCTATGAGGAAGCCAAATTGAAATATCCACTAATAATTATACATCAAAGAAAAAATTTGGCTTCCTCATAGAAGAAGCTTTATGAGCGAAATGAAATGTTGATTAAACAATATGCAAATTTATAATTTGCATACTTAAAAATTGTGAGGATGTAATGTGCAAGTTTCTAATTTGTATACTTAACAACTATGAGAAAGCAATGTGCAAGTTTCTACTTGCTCATTTAAAAACTATGACAAAGCAATGTACAAGTTTCTACTTGCTCACTTTTTTTACCTTTTTGTAAAAGGTAATTTTGTACGGATATCACCCCTTTTTGTTATAGATACATCAAACGCCATAATGTCTATCGACATCGACATTTATGTCTGATAAAATCAAATGTAAATATTTTTTGTATTATAACTTACAAGAATTATATCTGAAAGTTTGACATCCTTAAATGTACAGTGTAGTTTGTATAAATTTATAAATTATTAAAAAAATTAAGACACAAAATATGAATATATTAGGCAAAGTCAAATTTGTCGAGAGCACATTACGCAGTGTTTGCTATAAATAAATTTTGTCGAAAGAAAAACAGATTTGATACAGAATTTGGCATGTACGATGCTATTGGCAGAATGTCATAGTAGATAGTATATGTATAGTAAAGTTTGTTAACAAAATAAGGCAATTAATAATTTATAATACAAACTACACTGCACATTTAATTAAGGAACTGTCAGATATAATTTTTGTGTTATAATACAAAAAATATTTAGATTTAATTTTATCAGATATATTTAATAGTCATTATTAGAGAAAAAGAGAGAGAGAGAGAAAGAGAGAGAGAGAGAGAGAGAGAGAGAGAGAGAGAGAACGCGAGCCAGTGCTGCGATTTCGAGCCCGCGCACGGTAACGAATTTCCCCCTCCACTACGCATACAGAGTGACGCTCGGTCTATCTGTGTGTCGGCTTCGCTCGGCTCGGCCGAGTGAGAGGGAGAATGTCACTCCCTCCTTGTCGCTCTCACTGAGCTCGCGCGATCGATTGTTTTCTCGGCATCTCGGCGTGAATGCCGTGAATCTGAGTTGCCGGTACATGATAATCAAAGAGCGATCTTTGGAATAATGTAGCGATGATGTATAAATGATTAATAAATATGAAAAAAATTGTATGTAACATGTAAAAAAGTATGTTGATCATTTGTGCAGAAATTTTTATGCTTCGACCCTGACCTATACTCCTATTATTTTCACAATTCCTTTCCGAAAAGAATTCCGTAAAAGAGAAGACACGTATTTTTTTGTTTGGCCTACGATTAATATTTTCAACTGTAATATTTGTAAGAAATTGAATTTAATTTTGGTAACTGTTACTTTTAAGTTAATTAATATCTTAGAAATATTTAATTCTATATATACGTATGGGATATTCTCGTTATAAAGAAATATATTTATATAAATACTATATTTTATATATTTATTTATGTCGAATAACCTGATATACATATAAATACATGTTCCAGATATTGAACTAAATAGAAAATTATATACATATGTATTGTGTGTGTGTAATAAGGATAATAATAGGATAATAAGTTAATAAGGATAGATAGTTTAACAAATGGGAAATCCACTCTTTGCCAGCAATGTGGACAGAAATAAATCTGGAAAATATTAAACTTTCTTACTCGTCAATGTCACTACATAAAAATTATTAAAACACTTGTTGTAATTAAGACATTATTATACATGCATTAAAAGTAAACAACAAATATCTATAATATATACATCTGTTATTTACATGTTCTTATAACAAAAAAATCATTCGAGTCCACATTACTGCTCGATGAAAACCGCGGGAAGGTGGTGGTTTCTTTCATCAGGAGGAAATGTAAAAAATTGTCAAATAAGTTACTTACGAAATATAACTATTTCACAATTTTCTACATTTCCAAAGGATTGAGGGAATACAAAATTAAAGAAATAAAGAAACATATTTTTAAAGCTACTGCATGCAAGCGATAAACAAAACATAAAGTACACTACGTAAATACAAAGTATAATACATTTTAAAAAATACTTAAGAAACATACAAACACAATAAAAACTACAGTATTTACAGTTGCCATAATGCATGCATTTAAAAATTGTTCTTTTGAAAAGTGTCTCACGCAATGGAAAACGAGATTTTACCCGTCGATCTCTTTTTAGCTGGCAAAGTATCTCGTAGGTAAGGGATGCGAAATATAAATACTATATTTTATATATTTATTTATGTCGAATAACCTGATATACATATATATACATATTCCAGGATATTGGACTAAATAAGAAAGTTATATACATAATTATCAATCCGCTCTCTCGACACATGCGGAAAATAACAAAAGACTCGAGTCTCACCGATGCGTGCACCGATGCTCGCTCGAGCTCGCAGCTCGCTATTATTGTAATTACATCGTATAATTTACATATAATAAAAGTGTCGAGTACGTGTTCCGATATGGAAACGGCAGGTTCATCAGATTTTCATAAAAATACCGACGAAAATCAGCCAGAAAGTCCATCTATGTTGTGGCCACCACATATGAGGAAGAAACGACCTGCATTTTATTCAGTCAAGAGGAAGATAGATTTTGGATTATGTCCTTCGCCTAAACATACTTCAACGCAAATGGAAGATGCAGATAAATCCGCAGTTATTAATGATACATTGAAAGGTAAAATTAATATATGTATTGTCTTCTAAATATGCAACGATAGAACCGATAAGATACGAAGACGAAACTAATTATTTTTATCTGCCTGCAGAGCAAGCTGCAAATATAAGTGACACGGATGATGATTTGCTCATTTTGGATGACACAGAAAACAAGCCACCTGAAAAAAAGATGCTACTGGATAAGTTTAATGTGTAAATATCACGTTTAACAATTGTGGTAAGGTAAGTTGCTTTTATATATCTATAATAAATGAAAATATTATATTTACAGAAGGCCAAAAAGAAAGCACATTTTAAAGCAGCTCAACATGCGCTGTAAAGCTGATAGAGCAAAATTAAACGGCCAGGATTGCTGGGAATGCAGAAAAGTAATTAATGCAATATTAACAATAGAGTTATATGAATAAATAAAAAAAATAAATATATAAATAAAAAAAAAGAAATATAAATATAAATATTTCTCATAAAAAAGTAATTCATACTTATGATTTGTAGTATTATGAGTCGTTGGGACTTTCCACAGATGAATTGCAAAAACGGAAGAATCAATCCTCGCGACATCGACGAAAATATGAGCGACCAAAGACACCAGAAGGTATAATATTTTATTTCATTATCACTTTTTTATGTTATATATATATATTAAATATCTTTTTAAAGGTTTTTGGGATCCGGAGTTCCCCGAGACATCAGACACTGATTGAAGTATGTTTAGGCGAAGGATAATCCAAATCTATCTTCCTCTTGACTGAATAGAATGCAGGTCGTCTCTTCCTTAGATGTGGTGGCCACAACGTAGATGGACTTTGTGGATGATTTTCGTCGGTATTTTTGTGCAAATGTGATGAACCTGCAATTTCTATACGTAGACCCATATCAATTTTGCTTATAACATATATGTATTAAATATAAGTGGAGGTAATAAATATATATAAGTGGATATATATATGCGCTATTTATTATACATATATACTGTAATTTCTGTAGACATATATATATATATCTGACAATTAAATTTCACGGAACGTCTGACGCTGATTGTCCTCAAATTTTTAACAATTGTTTTTCATGTCAGTGTGAAGAAGTCTGTCAATTTTTTAGCTGAAATTGATATTTTCCTTTTTTCAAAATTTTTTTAATTGTACATAAATACACATTTAGAGCAGTATTTTTTAAAAATAAATGTTCCCGACATTTAGTAACTCGGCATACATATAAAACATCAAAATAATAGTTTATCTGTTTTTTCCTATCGGGCATTAAACGGTTTTAATAAATAATTACTACTCTTCCAATTCCTTTCTATTTCCATAGAAGTGGTTTTATACAGAAAAGTTGAAGAAAGAAATATAGGTAAGTCTGCAGTGTCGACGCGATTCGCGATATCGCCAAAACGCGACGCGGCGATTGCTCTAATTAATCCAGGTAGCAATTAATGTCTAAAAAACATCATAAAGACATCTTTATGATGTTTTTTAGACATTAATGCGACAAAATATAATAAATTTTTTATCATGGCCTGCTACATCGCGTAACCGACACTGCTTGTCGCAATTCTCATTTGTCTTCGTGTATCCAAAGTCGCCATTTGACAGTCATTATCGTCATAGCTTACTTCGCGTTTATTCACGTTGTGCAGTCAGCAGTTGTGATAGATATTGTTCTTGCGGCTTGGTAGTTTTTTTATGTTGTGTGCAGATGTAAGTAGTTAGCGTATGTCATTTATGATTTATCTGTCATACTTATACGACTAAATTGCATGCATTAGTTGTACAGTTACGTTCTTGATACACTTTTCTCTTTCTGTCTTTGTGTGTATTCTGGAAAAAGTATTTACAGTTGCACTTTTTTTTTCATTACTTAATATTATTTTTTTGTGCTTCTTTTATATCTTTCTGCAACTCTTTCTTCTGCGTTCTTTCATTCTCAGCATGGATTCTAAATATGTACAAAAATTTTCTCGTGATTGGTTGGAAAACAATGATTATAAATCCTGGATAAAGGAAGTTCCAAATGATAGTAGCTTATATTTTTGTGTTGTTTGTAACAAAACGTTTTCTTGCTCATCACGAGTTTCGCGGCACGCCGAATCAGAGACTCATCGAAAAAATATGTTTACAAATTGCCCTGAAGAAGTAAATGCAACTAAAAAGGAATCTCACAAGAGGGTGTTTTCCCATTCATAGTTTGAAAATAAAAAATTCAAACCATAGCTGGTTAAAGATCCAAATAATCCATACAATTGTTTTTACTCCTTCTGCAATGTAACATTTCGATGTGGTCTCGACGCGCTTATGCGGCATTTTGAGTCGAAGAGACATATCTCTCAGTGTCAGAAAAGGGGCTTTACTGATTTTGATACGCCTGACAAAGAATCGTCTCTGTCTTTTGAAGATCGTAAAAAAATTGCGGAAATTAAGATAGCAGCATTTATTGCCGAATACAATATTCCATTTCAAACGGCAGAGGCGATGATGAAGCTCTTTCAAGATGTCGGAAAAGATCCCGAAATCTTGCAAAGTGCAAACATAAATCGAAAAAAGGTACCGGAAATAATAAATAAAGTTTTATGTGCTCGCGAAAAAGAGCGAGTACTTGATGTATTACAAAATACTAAATTTTCCGGTAAATATGCATATTACACGGAAAAAAAAATTTGGTTAAATTAATTGGAAATCTGGTTGAAACAACCTGACTGTTTGGTGAGAAATGAACGATCCATAATTTTTATTAAAACAACCAGACAAATTTGGTTAGTCGCATTCTGGTTGAACTAACCGGACAAATTGGGTTGGATGTATCCTGGTTTCGGCAACCAGGCGCATTTGGTTGATTGTGTTTTGATTAAAACAACAAAACGTTTGATTGTAATACGATGACAATATCATTAATGTAACCAGACTTTTTGTTCGATAAACAACTGCAATCTGGTTCATTTATCCAAATAGTAAGGTTAATACAATTTTATGCATTATTGCTTTACGTTTATTTTCTATTTGCATTAAACGAATAATACAACCTTATTAATATATATAAATATATATATTAAATAAGGTTGTATTGTTCGTTTCAGGGTAAAATAAAAAATTACATATATACATATATAATAAAATTACTTGTAGTATTTTTAGAAAGTAATTTATTCATGTCTCTTTTATACAATATAATAAAACATTAGTCATATGGAATTAACCAGAAACCGTTCGCAGTTAACTAATTAAACTTATTTTAAAGTAAACTTAAGTTATTGCAACCTAATTGATTATTAGCATAATAAAGCTTTGATCTAAAACAAAAAATTATTCTCCTGATGTAAGAAGCAAAACAATTTCGTTATATATCTATAATTATATATAAATTGATAAAGCTTACAAGGCAAACTTAGTCGTAACTAAAAGAATGCCACTCAGTGGCAAACGTGCTATAATTGCAGGGAAAGGACTGAATAAATTAGGCACGTTAACAGCGGTTAAACCTATGGTATCCTGAACTTCAAAACCATGAAGGTTTTTGTTAAACCCTATAGTATACAGATTTTGACAGATTAAGCACAAATCATTGTTCTCGTTACACAAAATTTTCAGTATAACACCAAATTTGGGAAGACTATCCAAAATATCAATAACCACACAGAAATTATGTTTGTATGTTACACCTTTATGCTGTACCCAGGCAACTTCCAAGCATTTTCCCATGAAACTAGGGGATAAAGAAGATTTGAATGAATGAAATCCATGAATCTGAGAAATGTGATCAGTACAAAGAATAGGCCCCATCTTCTGATTTTCACATAATATTGCTGTAGATAAAAATTTCTGACATAAACTAAGTTGCTCTTTTACGGCTAATGTATGAGTAATATTTTTGCGGGAACAAGTTGCATTTGCAGCAAGTTTAAGTAGACGATTTTTTGATTCAAATCGCATAACACTCAAATAAGACAGAGGCCCGCTTTTTTTCATTATTGTTTTATAATGAGTCATATTGTGATGTTTACATTTAAGATTATCATTGAAAAGATGAAGATATTTTTCATGGTGTTCTTCTACTAGCACTCCTAATAACTCAGTACATTCTTTCTGAAGAGATTTAGCATTAACAATGTCATGTATCTTACGAAGAATCAAGAAATATTGCCATACATCATCATGAAGGACATCTTCACCAAAAAGAAAAGGAAACAGTAGTATAAAATTACTCATTTCACTAGCCGAAAATTTTAAATCCTTTTTCCTTATTTCATCATCAGTAATGGGAGGTGGCTTGTTTGTTATGTCATTGCAACCATAATCAAATGCTTTCAGCCGTTCATTTAGACAGGACAAAGAAATTTGTTTTGTGTTAATTATGTAATGATACAGAATATGAGCCATTTCATATTTATATACGCCCTCATCCAAATCATGCATTTTGTCTACCGCAGCATTAGAAGTAACATGGAAATTATCTATTTTGTTCCATACACTATTTTGTTTGATGCCACACTCTGTTAGATGTTTAGTTTCTATGTCATTATTGTAATTTGTTTCAGTTCGTAATAGATTTTCTTTTTCAACGGAGCATGAATGAGCTTCATTTCGTGACATTTTGCATAAACGACAGTAGTATGTGGCATTGAAGCCTCCTGCAAAATCTAACGCTGAATTTAACCCCAAATTGTCTCCCAAGATTAGGCCTAAAGCAAAAAATACTTGAACAATACCTGTCTTTGTCTCAATACGCAAACCCTCTTTCTGTAAATAATTGATTTCATCTACGAGAATATTGAAGACACTAGTATTTTCAAATTGACTTCTATCTGCAGAATGGAACAGTAAAGCAAGGAAAATGTTAGTCAATTGAGAAGAAAACTGAGGAGGTAAACATGGTATAGAATAGAAAACAGCGCCGAGTTTTTGAACAGTAGCATGAGAACCGAGTGCGTTATTAACTTCTAAGTCATCAAAAAAAATAAAAAAAGGAATAACTATTTTATTCCTATAATAAAGTTGCACTTTCTTTTGCCATATCTCACCTTGAATAAAATTTAAAAACACTCCTTTCTCTTTTTGCACACTATCCATATAATGGAGAATAGTTTCCAATACTGCAGGAAGAGATAGGAACTGTTGCATAACTTTCCTTATAGGTATAAACTTAGCTTTAACATCGCACGTTTCTTTTGTGATATGACCTTGAATGAGTTTCTCATCAAAACGACTTCCAACTATATAATCTATTGCCTCTATATAATGTCCACTGTTCTTCATTTTTTGCAGTCTTTGGTATTCTGTTTCCATATTCCTAAAAGGTTCTTTAAGAATTTCCAATCCTTTCTCTATTGAAGTCAATACATTTTCACTCAAGATCACATTTTCCAAATTGTTTCTAATTGAAGGTATTACAAGTGACGAAATGTTATTGAGAAGATCATGGGTTTCATCCACTATGTTTTGAACAATACTACGTGGAAGACTTGGAGTGGCATAAAGCTTAGTTATGAAATACAAAGCAAAGTCTTGTACCCTAATCAAAATATTTTCATCATTTTCGGAATTATCACTATTGATCGCATTCTGACAATCAGCTACAGCAACTATCTTCATATCTTGATCATGAGGCATGCTACCAAAATCAATATCAGGATTTATTTCAGATCTGTTAGTAGAATGTGATACGGCGGGAACTTTATGAAATGAAATCAAGTGTCTACGAAAGGCACGCCATCCTTTAAAATCTCTACAACATTTTTCTTCTGGACACATAATTTTCTTATTTACATGCCATCGATGACTCATTTGAATATGAAGATAGAGTGCTTTAACGGACAGAAATGGATCATGCTTACAATCTTTTATAATACAGCGAGACATGATGATAATAACCACAATAAACATGTATTGAAATTAAAACTTGCATTAACCAAATTAAAGAAAAAGGAACTATAACTGCATTTTTAAAAACTGTCGAAGAATACTAAATAAAATAATTCTCTCACGACAACTCGTCATTTATATAGAGTATATGCTATATATCAACAAAGCCATAAAATAATGAACTTTTCCAAAATTTGTAATATTAAACTTATAATATTGCCTTGTTACAAAAGAAAAAACGTTAAAAAATATCTTATTTTTCGGATAAACATTTTAATTGCTTACTGACTTGAGGTATTGTTTTGTCCCACTGTGTACGTAAGTCATACAATGCCAATTGCAAAAAATACCAGATAGCCTCACTCTGAGGAGAATATTCGGCATGCAAAGCATGTACGCATTTAAAACATACATCCACTGCCGTGCGAATGTTATCAAATCTATAATAGTTCTGATCAATTACTACATAAAAATTATTGCACAGTGATACAGTAGGTCCCACAGCGATAACAAGTGGTTGAATTTTGGTTTTCATGTGTTGAGCTCTGCTTCTAATTCTTTCTACATTTGGCACCAAATCATTCATTACCTGAATAGAATAACTTTGTAAGAGGACAAATACAAACATTAAATAAAATTAAATAAATAAAAAATAAACAAACATCTTTGTTAATATTTGTCGCAAGTATACAGTTTCAAATAATTTACCTTCACATGAAGAATGAATCCATCTATCATTTCCTGGGTAGTAGGTTTCCATCTCTTTCCATTTGTTAGTGGCACAGGAACTGGAGTAAAGAGATGTCCCAATTTTAAGAGAAGATTTAAGTGACAATTATCTAAAAAAGCAAAGTAAATTTTTTAATAATACAGGTTAACAGGAGACAAGGAAAAGTACCAATCATATTAAAAACAAACAAATTAAGCACATGCAATGTGAGATGTGTAATCTTATGTACTTAATACATATATACTTAATATGTAGCAATATGTAATATATTTTGTTTCAAAATCATTCTATATAGGTATATATAATAATGTTACCTTCCAAAGACAATAGTAATGATGCTTTCTTTGCAAACTCCGTCCATTTACTCCACATTCGCGTATCGTAATCAGGATACAATTTCTTAAAATCGGCTAGAAGCTAAAAAAAAAAAAAAAATACTAAAAAACTATTCTTTAATCATCCTAAAGTAACATCTCCATATTGTTGCAGATTTTCCTACTTATATAAAAACTTACTAGTTTGTAGCCACTTGTCAGTTGAAGAGCACCATATTTGATGATATAGTCATATACGCTACCCGTTTCTCGTCGTAGCTGTGCTAATCTTACTTCGTGAGTAGCATCCCATTTTTCTTTTACTTCTTCATATGGTTCTTTATGACAACGAAGCCACTCAAGTTTTCCAATCAAATCGTTGTCTACATTGACACTATTTACAGCTATGTAAAATAATATGTATGTATTGCTTTTATTTTACGAATTATTAATTTCAAATATTTGAAATTTTTCGTTATTTCAAAGGATTTTGAATTGATTTAGTCACTTTACTTTATACGTCAGTAATTTATACATTAATCATACCTGATTCATCAGAATCTGTCGAGTCTCTCTTCCTTTTTTGCCTCAATCCACTTATGCGTAGATGTTTAAGGTAATTTGTATACTTGTCGTAAAGTTTACCTTTGGCATTTACTTTTTTTCCCGTTGAGTATCTTTTATAAGGAATGTAATATGCCTCCTGTAAAAGTAAGTATGTAAAAATTTAGCATTTAAACCAACAATCGAGCTATACATACATCTCCGTCTTAGAAGTGTTATATAGTATATCTGTACATCTTACATTTTTGCCAATTCTTTAACTATCATTTTTTAACTATAAATTAGAAATTAGAAATGCTAAGAGCTTGCTAAGAGATTAAATATTCCAGTTAGGTGCAATGGAAAGCTAGATTACAAACCTGAACTTCTCCGGGAATGGCGCTTTGTATTTGCGAGGCTATATCTTCAAATCGTTTGTGGGTTATTCTAACACATAAATACATTACATTACTAATATTGAAGCAATAGTACAACACAATATAACAAAAAATACAGTATAGTACAATAATAACAATTATTTCAGAATGCAGATTGAAGTAATTAATTTTATATTACAGAAAAACGATAAATGTTTTTGTGTATCAATTCTTTAAGACATGATAAAAATAACTTACTTTTTGTTTTCATCATCACTCAGCTTATGTTTAATAATCGCTGAACAAAGTTTATTTCTTGCTGTGTCTTTCTGTTTATTATCCTGTACTCCAGTCAAGACAGCTATAGCAGTTTTTACATCTAAATCTGTGTCACTGAGAAGTTCAACAAGCTAGTAGAGAAAGCACATAAAACAAAATAGTTTGTAAGTGAGCAAGTAGAAACTTGCACATTGCTTTCTCATAGTTTGTAAATGAGCAAGTAGAAACTTGCACATTGCTTTCTCATAGTTTTTAAGTGAGTAAGTAGAAACTTGCACATTGCTTTCTCATAGTTTGTAAGTGAGCAAGTAGAAACTTGCACATTGCTTTCTCATAGTTTGTAAATGAGCAAGTAGAAACTTGTACATTACTTTCTCATAGTTTGTAAGTGAGCAAGTAGAAACTTGCACATTGCTTTCTCATAGTTTTTAAGTGAGCAAGTAGAAACTTGCACATTGCTTTCTCATAGATTTTAAGTATACAAATTAGAAACTTACACATTACTTAATCAACATTTTATTTCGCTTATAAACCTTCCTCTATGAGGAAGTTTATTTTTTCTTTGATATATAATTATTAGTAAATATTTTTTAATTTGGCTTCCTCATAGAGGAAGCTTTATAAGCGAAATAAAATGTTGATTAAGTAATGTGTAAGTTTCTAATTTGTATACTTAAAATCTATGAGAAAGCAATGTACAAGTTGCTACTTGCTCACTTACAAACTATGAGGAAGCAATGTGCAAGTTTTTACTTGCACACTTCAAAACTATGAGGAAGCAATGTGCAAGTTTCTACTTGCACACTTACAAACTATGAGGAAGCAATGTGCAAGTTTTTACTTGCACACTTCAAAACTATGAGGAAGCAATGTGCAAGTTTCTACTTGCACACTTTAAAGCTATGAGGAAACAATGTGCAAGTTTCTACTTGCACACTTAAAAGCTATGAGGAAGCAATGTGCAAGTTTCTACTTGCACACTTAAAAGCTATGAGGAAGCAATGTGCAAGTTTTTACTTGCACACTTAAAAGCTATGAGAAAACAATGTGCAAGTTTCTACTTGCATATTTTTATTATCCTAAGACATCATTTTTTGAAGTCTCAATTATTGTGACTTGACATGTTCTAATTGAAGTCTTAATTATTGTAACTTGAGATGTTCTAATTTCATTTGTTCAACTTTTTTTCTTTTCTCTCTTTCTCAATGTATCTCTTGTTTCTCTCATTTGCAATCTTATTTGCAAATTCATTTTTTTATATCTTTTGCCAGTTTGTAATTCTCGTATAAAATTTCTGTTTTATAATAATTTTTTGGGATTTTAATTTATTTCTTTAAATGTTAAGCAAATTATTGAGACTTGAGATGTTCTAACTGTCCCCCTTAGAAATAGATGAATAGTGAGTAAATTAAGGTTTAAATTTAACCTACGTTTGTAAAATTACGACAATAGATTTCCTCGTCACCCATGAGGTACTATTGTTGACGCGTTTTTTTTTTAAAGTGGTTTCCCCTGTAGGCCTAGTCCACTAAAAAATAATATGATATTATCAAATTTTTATGATTATAACTATAATATCGAATTTATTTGTCAGAGAACAAAATAAAACTATATATATTATTATACATATACTCTTAGAGACAGAGTAAAAAAATATTGAATATTTTTTCCATACTTTCATTATATTTTTTACTGTATATATGTATACATATAAAAATTTGATCATTTTCTAATATTTTTTTTACACAGTCGTCTTTGTGACAAATATGATGCCTTGTTCAGACATGATGTCTTTTTCAGACACGATGTCTTGTTTAAATACGATGTTTTGTGCAGACATTATATTGTTTACACACTCATCTTTGTGACAAATATGATGCCTTGTTCAGACACGATGCCTTATTAAGACACGAAGCCTTGTTCAAACACGATGTCTTGTTCAGACACGAAGCCTTGTTCAGACACGATGTCTTGTTCAGACACGATGTCTTGTTCAGACACGATGTCTTGTTCAGACACGATGCCTTGTTCAGACACGATGCCTTGTTCAGACACGATGTCTTGTTCAGACAGGATATCTTGTTCAGACACGATGTCTTCTTCAGACACGATGCCTGGTTCCAACACAATGTTGCAAATATAATTTTTTTACAAATTGATATAAAAAAAGATATGAAAATACAATGAGTGTGTGTCATTCTGTATGTATTATATTTTTAAATTTAAGTTTTTATTCTTCCGGAAAAGGCAGTAATTTTTTTTCTTTAATAATCTTTAGACAATGCCTACGCATCCTTAGCATATCTGTTGAATATTTTTTAATAGATGGATTTTCTCCCCTTGCTATTGATATAGCAAATGCTGCTGCAAATATACCACACGATGCTAGATCCGGCTGCTTTGTGACTTTTTCAAATATTACATTATTTTCGGTTAAATTAGGATATCGCTTTTTAATGTATTTTTGTTCAACTAATGTTAGATTGTCATAAGTGTGCGTCTCAAAATACAAACTGTCATATATATGAAGTTTTACACCGTCATAATAAATACAATGCCAGTGGTTGCCAGCTTGACAACCTCCAACAATCTGAACATCAGGTGTAAAGATTGGATTAACCCAATGTAAACCAGTAATAAATAATACATCAACACGTTTAAATTGAGTGTTATTTTCTATTATTTTCATAATTTCATTTAAAGGTCTATCATCTAGCCATGAATTTTTTTCTAGTACGTTTTCTTCTAGAGTTTGTGGGGATGGATTAATCTCTACTGTATCTGCTATTTTTACACTTTCTTTCTTATCTTTCCTAAATGCCTCATTAGTTTGTTTAGACATTACGTTGAATAAATGTTCTTCTGAATTTTGGTTCTTATTCGAAGAAATTTTCTTTTAATTTTTCCAACATCTTTACACTTGATATTAGTCTCTTGTTCTCCTCGTTTACTCCGATAAAAATAGGTTTATGATCTGAGAAATAAGTTTCGTATACTCCAGCACTGTAATTTAATATTTCCTCCGATATAAATATTACATCTATCTGCGTATTAAAGTTTGTAGTTGATACTTGGGTACTAATTGCACGTTTAAATTGTAATTCATTTAAATGTTTTTCTAAAAATCCTCCTTTATTATACGAGTCGTAATTAAAGTCACCTATTATAATTTTTTTTTTACTAACAGATTTTCTTAAAATATTACTCAGTTCGTGCGTAAACATAGTTCTAGGTACTGAGGGAGATTTATAACCGGTAATGATCTCCACCTCATTTATGTTTATGCGTATCAAGTCAATGTGACGCTGTTGTCCATTTATAGTTTCATCTTTTTGTATATGGTCATCAATAAATGCGTTAAGTTCCTTCTTAATAAAACATATTATTCCTTTTGGTAAACGTTTATCATAATTATCTGTTCGGAAAATAATATTAAATCCTTCAAATGTCAAATTGTCTGTTGTAATTGTTTGTGTTTCTGCAAAAATTAATAAATCTGCTTGTTTATACCATTTATCACAACATATATTAATCAAATTTTTATTCAGTGACCGTACATTCTGGTAAATAATTTTTATTTGGTTTCCTTTTATAATTTTGGAATACGACAATTTAAGACATTTCTCTTCTTTTAGACGTTTTATTTCTAATTCCAATAGATTATTTATTGATGGTTTTTTTGGTGATGTAAAACTTCCAAGAATATATAAATCAGATAATTTTGTTACTCTACTCAGCGCTACGTACAACATTGGCTTTGTCATACGGCAATTATTTCTTAAATCAACACATACTTTTTCGTAGGTTTGACCTTGGCTTTTATGGATTGTCATAGCTTCAGCAGGTGTTATGGGAAATTGTTCCCTTACGATTTGATATCCCATTCTCTCATTGACGTTCAATACGACAGAGAGCGGTGATAGCGGAACTAAACACATTTCCATACAATTTTCAGTCATATACTCTATATATGGTCTTCGTTGTTCCACCCCAATTTTATTATTATTAAAATCAAGCCAAATTTTAATTGGTTTATCTGTACCTGGTTTAAACGTTATATTTTTCAATATACCACAAGCTCCGTTAACTAGGCCTTCTTCTACATCTATATTAGTAATTATCATGTATTTGATACCTATTTTTAATATAACTTTGAAAGCCAAGCCACCACATTCTGTTCTTTTTCTTTTTTTTAATGACGTTAGTAATTTATTTCTTAATTTACTACTAACTTTTCCTAAAATTGTGTCTTTGGCTATAGATTCATAAGCTATACCATCTTTTAAATCAATTTTTAATTGATTATAACTATCAACTGAGTGATTATCAGCATATAATCTAATTGCATCTTTTGGAACGTATTCTTCTGTCGTTTCTCTTGACTTAATTAGAGCAATATCATTTTCACACATTGTTCCTTTTGCAAGGTTGTTAAGAGCTTCAATAAACGTTTTATCTTCTTTTTGTCTCATTACTTCTGTTAATTGAAAGAATTCAAATTCATTCCACAGAACATTTTCTGAAAATACGCTTAACATGCAAGATTTCGGACAAAGATATATTGAAGTATCCATAACCGGTGGTAATTGATAAAGATCACCGACCACCAGGACAGAAACTCCACCAAAGCTTTTATCACGACCCATTATTTGTCTTAATCTTGTATCCACTCGACTGAACATTGTACTACCTACCATAGATATTTCGTCTATAATTAACAATTTTAATTCTATTAAATTCTCTCGAATAGTATTTGCCACATCTGCTGATAATTCTGGCATTTGCCCTCCGTACTGTGTTATCGGTAAAGCAAAAGCAGTGTGTAACGTTACACCACCTATTAAAAATGCTGCTTTTCCTGAGGGAGCACATAATAATATTTTGACTGAATTGTTTTTTTCTCCAGGTGTCTCGTTGAAATAATCCAATAATAACTGATAAATCGCGTTAATGACTGTGCTTTTTCCAACCCCTGCTGATCCGCTGATGTACAGTTTAATTGGTAAATCACCAGTTTTGAAACAATGTAAAACGTGTATTGTGATTTCCCTCTGTTTGTCGTTTAATTTTTGAAGAATTCTCATCATTTCTTCTTTGGTCGATTTAGGTGGACTACTTATTTTTCGTTTAGTGTCCTTTGAACAATCTGCTACACCTGTTTGACCGAATATATCTATCTCTTGCTTCTTTCGGAATTTTTGTATTCATGAAAGATTCTACCTCCTCATCTTCTACATCTTGTTGATCTTGCTGTGCGTGAGTCAACGCATTGTCAAGTTCTGCATCACCTATTACTGCAAATTTTTTTCTGTTATTTTCAATTAAATGAATATTTTCTTTATAAAGTGTTTCACAATTTTGTGTCTCCACATCATTTGTTTCGTTTTTCCAAGGTAGGAATAACAAAACCTGTTCTCTGAAATAATTATATCGGTCTTCTTGCAATTTGTAACGACGAAATCTAATAATTTTCTGTTTTTTTTCGTTCTCTAATTTTAATGTTTTCATTATATTCATTCTCACTATCACTTTGGTATGTAGTCCTTTTTTCTTCATAGTTTGCTGCAAATTCGGCAAGACAAACATCAGGCAATTTTTGATAATTCCGATTTTCGTATTTATCAATTATATTTTTGTAGTATATATCTGTTGATTCATCACTTATTGTTTTTAAATGTTTGTTATTTTTTAACATACGAACACGTTCTTTTCGCGGTGCAGTGTTAATATAAACAACAGTTCTACTGCACAATGAAAGTGGTAGGCCAAGGACATGGTAAACAGCTTCTTGTGCAGACATAGTATTACCGTTTATGAAAACTGTTTGCGATTTTTCTGAACTTCTGTCTAATATTCAAATTACCATTTTCTAGATCTTTTGCTGCTTCTTTTAGTAATCGTGATAGTCCTGCGTCAACTTTTGTGACGTAATTAATCATGTATGAAGCACAACTGTATGGATCTAAAACAAATTGTATATCCATGTTTGATTCCAGAAGAGTCAATATGGTTTTATTGTACGCATTAATTGCAACTTCGTTGCTTTGTCTTTTCAAGAATATCTTAGTTCTTGATAACGTACTTCTAATTGTTTGAATATAATTCTTTTCCGTCATTTCTAATCGTTCCAACATGTCTTCAAAAGATATGAGTATATTTTTTTCGAAAAATTTTAATTGCATTAAATCTCTTATTTTGTTTCTATTGGTTTTATCATTTTTAGTTTTCTCATTTTCTCCTAGTGGTTTGAGAATCATAGTTTCTTTCATTACAAACATTGGAATATTGAATCGGCATGAAAATTTATTTTTTCGACCTTTGTAACATGTTGATTTGTGCCGATGTATTTGCAAACGTATTAATGGATTTTTATCATCGTAAGCACATGTAATGATTTTATCTATCCACTGTATTAACTTTTTATTCGCATCCTCATTTTCTTCGTCGTAAATCGGTGCATTCTTGCAATATAAAAGATTATGTGTATGAACTGTACCTCTTGCTTGAAATTCTCGCCTTTGAAAATGGTCAACTACATAGTTTTTTCCAAGTGGGCCATATTCATTCTGTAATATAGACATAATCATATTGAATCTTTCTTCTATATATCTGACACACGTCACAGGATCTTCTCTTATCAACTTTGTTTTTTCTGCCATGTCCAAGTGTATTGCCTCATATGTACTGATATTTTTATTTTCTCGTATTTTGTACAAAATTTTCAATAAATCAGGGTTTTTATGTTCACATGCAGAACCCGTAAAGAACAATGAGGGAATACCACATTGTCTAATCATACTAAGTAAATGTTTTTTCTTGTTTTCCCAATACGAGGGTGACGAACGTACTTGTTTCAAAAATTTGTATCCGTCATTATAACGAATAGAATCATTTAAAAAGTTAGAGTCTTTAATTTCTCCTGCAGTTAAGTTATTGTTTCTCTTTACTCTCCTTAAACAAATATTTATGTTGGACATTACTGACTTTTCTAATTTTTGTTTAGCCATAAATAAAATTCTTGTAGGTTGACATGATCTTCTATCTTTGTGCCTTACCTCAAATTTAATTCGTTGTGAGTACGTCAATTTATTCCTCTTGTCTAGAATTTCTCCTCCAAATATTCTTGGAAAACACAATTCATCAATATTTTCGGTTAAGTGCCAAGGTATTGGATATTTGCTTTGTCCCGGAGCTATAATTTGAATATTTGTCGATATTTCTTTGTTTCTGTCGACAATAAAAACTTCATCATTTGGTTCGAAATATTCGGACTCTTCTGAATCCGATTTATTTTCTGGATTTTTTACTTTATGCTTTTTTATATTAGTGCATCTTTCATTTTTATCATCTTTATCGACAATAAATTCCAATTCTGCAGTTAAGTTTCTGTTATATTTTTTGAAAAAATTCTCATCAATGTTTACATTATTTTTTCGATACAAAGGCGTTTGTTGTAAGTATTCCAAAGCCTCACAAATTTTAGCTGGTTTAATAGTTTCGTACATGTAATCAGACTTGTGCTCCAAGTGCCTTTTCAGCTTTATTTGAATAGTTGACATTTCATCAAAAGTTCTAGGTAAAACATTAACCATCTCATTAATTTCAACTGGAACATTAACTATACTTCCCTTTAATGACAATTGAGGGTTAATAGCATATGGTTGTAATGCTTTAATTTGCATGAACGGAATATACGGAGATACCATTCGTTCTTCAAGTGCTGTCAAACTAGTTACAACTTTTGGCACATTTGGAAATTTTAAATCTGTATTTGCTGCTGTTTTTGGAACATCTCCTGATGTAATATATCTTTTACATGTCTTACAAACGTATTCAGATGAGTTATTGACAATTTTGTTGATAAATTCATTAACAGCCATTTTTGTCTCACTTAACTCATTTCGTATTTTATTAATATTAAAACGTTCTACTGATTTTAAGAAAAACAAATTTTCACAACACAAACATACTATATCTGGACCCAATTTTCTGTTTTGCAAAAAGTTCATTATCAATACATTATGATAATATTCATTATCTTTGAGGCCAATCTTAATCTTGTTATAAACAGAATTGCTATATTTTTCTCGATATCCAAAAAAATCGTTGAGTCTTAATAATCTCTTACGTTCAATGTCATGTTTTCTTTTTTTTGCGATAAAGTTAAAATCTTCACGTAAAATAATAATTCTATCTCTGTTTTTAATTTGTTCACTTATCTGGTAATCTGTATCTTCTCTTATAATTTTTATTCTTTTTACATTTTTCTCCTTCTCTGCTTCTTTATACACCAGATTTTGACGTTTTTGTGTTATTCTTTGCAGATTCTTTTCTTTCTCTACTTCTTTATACGCTAGATTTTTACGTATTTCTGTTATTCTTTGCAGATTCTTTTCTTTCTCTACTTCCTTATACGCTAGATTTTTACGTATTTCTGTTATTCTTTGCAGATTCTTTTCTTTCTCTACTTCCTTATACGCTAGATTTTTACGTATTTCTGTTATTCTTTGCAGATTCTTTCTTTCTCTACTTCCTTATACGCTAGATTTTTACGTATTTCTGTTATTCTTTGCAGATTCTTTTCTTTCTCTACTTCCTTATACGCTAGATTTTTACGTATTTCTGTTATTCTTTACAGATTCTTTTCTTTTTCTACTTCTTTATACGCTAGATTTTTATGTATTTCTGTTATTCTTTGCAGATTCTTTTCTTTCTTTACTTCTTTATACGCTAGATTTTTACGTATTTCTGTTATTCTTTGCAGATTCTTTTCTTTCTCTACTTCTTTATACGCTAGATTTTTACGTATTTCTGTTATTCTTTGCAGATTCTTTTCTTTCTCTACTTCTTTATACGCTAGATTTTTACGTATTTCTGTTATTCTTTGCAGATTCTTTTCTTTCTCTACTTCTTTATACGCTAGATTTTTACGTATTTCTGTTATTCTTTGTAAATTTTTTTCTATATCTGCTTTTTGAAACGCCCGATTTTGACGTTTTTGTGTTATTCTTTGTAGATTCTTTTCTTTCTCTGCTTCTTTATACACTAGATTTTGTCGTTGTGTCGTTTTTCTTTGTATATTTTTTTCCTTTTCTCGTTTACTATACGAAGGATCTTGTCGTAGTCTTTTCATTCGTTCAACTTTTTTTCTTCTCTCTTTTTCTCGATGTATTTCTTGTTTTCTCTCATTTGCAATCTTATTTACAAAATCATCTTTCTTATTATCATTAATATCATTCTCCGTTATGTTTTTCCCTTCATTCAAAGAACTATCACGTTTTCGTTCATGTTGTTTTGTTTATTTTGTTATTTATATTTATATTTTTTGTCAGTTTGTAATTTACTTATCAAATTGCTGTTTTAAAATAATTTTTCGGGTTTTTAATTTATTTCTTTAAATGTTAAGCAACAATTAACTGACACAATTTCTAAAAAAATGTTAAAATACTTGTTTATTTTATTAAAAACGTATTATGTATACTCACCCTTCTAGGGTTAATTATATGATTGTACCGTTCTATATTTTGTTCAACGAGATGATATTTGGATCCCTCTAAAACTTATCCGTTTCGCGTGAGTCTTTAATCAAAAAACGTCTATTTACATATACGATACCATATAAGTCAACTTAAACCGGTATTCATAGTCGGATTTTATTTCAAGATTTCCGAAGAAAAATTTTTATATATGGTCGCATATAAATATATATTATTATATATAGTTTATATATGATTATATTTCATAATGTATTATACCATACATGGTAATATAATATAATGTCGTATGTTATAATCAACCTATTTTCATATATGACTGAATATATATGACTTTTATATCAAATCATGCATGATTATTCTATAATGCATATAACTATAGTATTGAGTCACATGATAAGATATAAAATCTTGAAAAAGCATATCTGCTTTTACATAACCAATATGATATTTAATATAATCATACATATAATTTTTAAAAGTTAAGTGCGCCTACAAAATGCAATTTAAAAATGTTTTTTTCTGTTCTCTTTTACAACATTTGATTCCTTTATCTATATATAAAATTATCAAGGTAAAATCATCTAAAAGTGAGATTTGGTGATCTTGAAACCGCATGGCGTGTGACTCGTAACATAAGATACTCAGGGTACTCCTGTGTTGTTGGAGTATGAAAGTTATTGTATAGTAATAAAATAGAGAAAATACTATATTAACGTTAAGGGAAGGTTTATACGAAATTATAAGTGTGTGCTGATTTTGATTTGAGAAGGATGGGTAGAGGGGGCAGATAAGGTAAAATATTGGGTATAAGTGTGTTTACGATTGTTGCAAATGTGCTTCTCCATTACATTTGTCTTTCAGAAACTTTAAATAAGAATTAAATAAGAGAATAAGTATTTATTTTATAAATACCTATTCTCTTTCTCTCTTTTGCTTTCTACTTATCCTTTTCTTTTTCTTCCTCACTTAGCGTTTGAAATAAATTTTATTCCACTAGATATTTTATATTTTATATTAGAATATTATGATATTTAAAATATCTCAAAAATTTTAAAACGTCCGGATCGATAGGTAAAATCAGGTTTATGTGTAGAGATTCACTGGCTATAGAGCCGTATTAATATCTTAAGACATTATTTAAGACAGACCTCGGCAAGAAATGCACTTCTCGGCCGATTTTCAACTGGCTCCGCCTAGCGCTGTTCCCCTTACCTCGCCGTCCCGCGCGCAGCCTACGAGTCGCTCGAGGCTCAGGACCGTAACAATAACTTTCCACGTCACCCGTGAAGTACTATTGTTGACACTTTTTTTTTTTAAAGTGGTATTCCCTGTAGGCCAAATCCACTGATATTCCTTGAAATTACTGTTACAGCCGTGTTCTTCGATAAGAATCTGGCAAGAAGGAAAAAAGTGAAATTATTATTATTTAAGTAAGATTTGAATAACTGTGATTTCCTTTGAAAAGAATCGACATGACTAACTAATTGGGAAATATTTTGATTTGGTTTTTGCAGCTTTAAATTGAGAAGCCTAAGTTGATTAGTCATGTCAGTAATGAAGACAAGTTCACAGAGAAATGTGATATCTTGCAAAATGACTATATATTCCTAAAGTTTAGGATTGTTTATTTCTTGCAAGAAAAGGAGGATTTCTTTTCTTATGGCAAAAAATATTTCCAAACAATTAGCAGCACTAAGCCAACGTACTGAACAATAAAGTGGGACATCTGTGTGAATAGTATTATGTTACTCGAGAAATAATTTAAATTTTCGATGGACTAAAGAACTTCTGTCCACCTTTAATTATATTAATTATTTTTGTCACAGTCTCCATAGCTGTTGACAGTTTTACAACTTTGCCGCTTAGTGCTTCTTGATGGATTATGCAATGTACAAGGGGGATATTAATATTTTGCTGCTTTAATTGTCCGGCAAATCCTATCTTTAAACCGGTCATAGCCCTCGCGCCATCAGTTGCAATCGAAGAACATTTATTAAAATTGATGCCAAATTTTTTAAGCGATTCTTTAACTGCTACAAAAAATATTAAGACCCATCGTCGTGGTATGTAAAGGGACGAAATTTAAAAGCTCCTCAACACACGAGAAATCGTCTTGTACGATTCGAGTAAAAATACTCAGTTGACTCGTGTGTCGAATATCGGTGCTCTCGTGAAGACATAACGAAAAATATGTACATGACGTCAGAAGGTTCTTTAATTTTATAAAAAGTGAAAATGTTCTTTAAGCGACGATTCTTTACCGCGTCTTTGAGGCTACATCTAATAAGCAAAACGACGTTCCCGCTAGCTGTAAAAAGTTCCGAAATGACCTAAATTTTCTTCATTTCTTGTTAATTTCTTTAATTATGCTTTAATTGGTTAAAGGTTCGTATACGTCATCAGTGGATTAGGC